>SKCR01001683.1:0-28006 GCA_019454045.1 Zanthoxylum bungeanum | reverse complement strand
TTTTGAGCACATATATATTCATGGAACGACTTTTGGGATAATCAGTGAATTCCTCGAAATTCCGATACAATAATGTATTATGTTCCACTCCAAATAACCCATGGTATTTGGGCCGTAAGTTTCTCATACAAACTCCGATTTTTATGAATGTTATATCGCTGGAAAGCAGAGATCGAGGTCTACAACTTCCACGTTGAATATTCTTCCAAATTCGGACCAGAAACTAGTCAAAAATACAGATCAAAAATTCGGATGAATAATAATTTCGGACTCAACTAGAAGAATCTCAAACTTTCTCCACATTTTCACATTTTTCTCCATTAATCCAAATATAAAAAAAGCCCAAGTATAAAAGGGGGATACTATTCAAGTATCCCCAAAATTGAAAAGAAGAAAGAAAGAAACGTGAGGATGAGGAAGAAGAAAGAAGAAAGAAGAAAGAAGAAAGAAGAAAGAAGAAAGAAGAAAGAAGAAAGAAGAAAGAAGAAGAAAAAAAGGAAAAAAGAAGAAGAAGAAAGTGCTAAACACCCATTCATCAAACTAAGAAGAAGAAAAGCTACCATGGAGGCTTGAGGGATGAAGAAAAATCAAGTGTAAAAAAACTTGACCTAAAACTTTATATGTTGGATTTTGAAAGTTTGATGATAGAATTGAGATGTTAGTATGATAAGGGTTGCATATTGGTGATTAGTAAGTAAATGAAGTGATTGTTGAGTTAAATACCCAAATTATGGAAGTTTTAAAGGTTAGTTAGAAACATGGATAATGGGATTAAATAATTATTTGAGGATGATAATTTGATATAGAATTTGTGAATTTGAAGTTCAATAAGTTGGTTTGTGCAATAATTTTGTTACAGAAATGCTTGTGGTTATTTTGGGTAGAGGATGAACATGGAGAAACAAAAATAGAATCCTGGAAAAATGATTCGTGTCGCATCGCGAAGAGGCTTGCGTCATGACTCGCACTGGAAAATGGTTGGACATTTCTGGAATGTTGAGCGTCGCGATGCGCAAGACTTTGTGTCGCGATACATGATCCAAAACCATCCCAAATCAGTTTTAAACCATCCCAGTTCCACCGTAGCGTGTTAGAGACCACCCTTAGGGTCTCGTATCAGTTCACGTACATACATTACATCTTATTAGAAGCATGATTGTAGGCACTGTATTTTTGCATATAAGTCCCGATGATGAGCCTCGTATGGAGGCACTACACTTTAAGTTGCGGAAGTCACGGGAAACGGACGTCGGAAGGGAAAAGTCAGAAATCAATACCTTGTTGGACTTAATTCGTTTGCTTAGCTTCGGGTTTGCTCATTAGATCTCTGTTTTAAAATTCATCATTGGTCCAAAACCCCGCAATCCACACCAAGCCACACACTAAGCCCACACACCACCAAGCCAACACACCTAGCCCACCAAAAAGAACCAAACACACGCCCACAAGCCCTCCAATCACACGCCCAAGCCACTAAATCCCTCCAAAAAATAATTAAAACATTAAACACATGTCAAAATCAAATCAAATCAAATCACCTTCCCGAATTAAAGAAAGCAAATCAAATCACATAAATCACCTTCCTAATTAAATTAAATCACATGCCTAAACTAAATAAAATCAAATCAAATCTCACAAATTACCTTCCTAAAGTGAATAGATTTTTCCTTATGACACACTAATTAGAGATACCCCCCCATAATTACATGATATTTTTCCTACCCGAATGAGGACAACCCCAACCCTCTCCTATAAAAAGACACATAAACCAAAACCTTAAGACCCATAGAGCTCATTCCCCACATCCACGGCAATAACAAGAAGAAACACTCTAACCACTCACGCCAAGCTCCCTCCTCTCCATCTCTCTCACATATTCACGGCAATAACAAATAATAAAAAAACCTAGTTCTCCTCTTCAGGCTTTCGACTTTCCCTTAGCTCTCATTTCCTTCTCGGCAACAACCCTCACCAAACGAAGCTACACCTCCCCACTCCTCGAAGCATTCACGCAAATAACCACAACAAATGTAAAAACCCTGAACCAAATTGAACACTACACTCGGAAAGACAAACAACACAAAAATCCTAAGATCCACACGGCTTCACCTTAAACAGCAACCTCACGCCACACACAGCCATGTTAGCCTTCTACGCACTAAGCCTGCCATTGACTCCTCACTTCTCACAAACCCTCAATGCTGTCCCTCTCCACGCACCCCACCACACACACAAAAAGAACAAAGGAACCCCAGACAGGCCCATAAAACTGCACCATAAACCGCACAAAATAGCCCCAGAAATTGCACCATAAACCACACAAAATAGCCCAAAAAACTGCACCATAAACCGCTCAAAACAGCCCCATAAATCTGCACCATAAACCACACAAAACAGCCCCAAAAACTGTACCATAAACTGTAGAAACATTCCGCAAGACTGCACCATAAACCGCACAGAATAGTCCCCAATACCACACAAACCGCCACACAAAACAGCCCCCAAATACTGCAAACAATAACCAAACACAACGACCAGAAAATACAGTAAAAATAGAGAAAACAGCAGCCCAAAACAGCGAGGCGATCAAGGAAAATGTTGAACCAGTGAACCAGAGGAGTTGCGGAGCATTAACCCTTCCGACGGCTGCGTAACGCACTTCCAAGAGGCGACTTAAAAGGTAAGACCTGAGGGCACCCCTTTTGTTTATTCCCGTCCATTCTTTATTATTTATTAGTATTTCTTCGCATGCTTATTGTTGATTCATGTATGTTGTGGCCATGGGGTGAATGATTTTGTGTTATCTCTCGCGGTATATCGGATGGAAACCCAGACATAAATTCCGTAGCCGAATCTGAATGGACGGTAGTGCGGTCTGAACTTGGGATACAACTCCACGAATCACTTGAGAAACGCACATATTTCGTTTCATCCAATCTTGTGTTTATCCATTATTTATTAGAAATATCACGTTATTTCATGCATGATTAGTTATTTCTTTCTCACTAGGAACTTAATTATATCTCTTCAATGTTTATGTTTAGACAACAAATTATTTATTTACGTTTCCATATTTATCAATTTAATGTGTCCATGAGATTGTGTGCTTGCCGTTATTTCGACTTATTTTTATGCATGCAAACTTAGATATGGGTTATATGCAAACTTAGATATAGGTTGTATGCGAACTTAGATGTAGGTTATTATTGCGTATGTATGTAGCGTAGACTCTGTTATATTATCACATAAATTCGTTCATTACAAGTGGGAAAAGTAAGGGACCATTCTGAACCCAACGGTTTGAGGTCTTCCCTTTCGAGGGGTGAGTGCGGCCTTAAATCATTTTCCAGTTTACGCTGGGTGGCGACTCCATTTATTTCTCCAGTTTAGTCCCCCGTGGGCTACTCCGTACTCCCGACCGGGACGCGAACCTGGAATAGCGTCACCGATTTCTGTGTCATACATTCTGGCGACTCCACTGGGGATAGAGAATCGGCCCCGAAATAATGTCTTGTAATATTTGTGATTTGTGCTTTAGTTAACCGTGCTTACCGTGGGTTGAAAAGGGTTTAATCAAAGGCACTATTAGAGCTAGGTAATGGTTTGGTGTCTTCCTTCATTCACTACCTTTCTATAAGGAAAAGCTGTGAAGGCACCTAGATAATCATTTACTCGAAGCTTACTGTGATGGACTAATTTGGAGGACTTGTTGTTTATTCCTGTCACCAAGGCGATAAGAGCCTAAGAGGCTTGGGTATTTAAGAGAGTCTGCTCCACCCTCCCTCTGGGGAATCTTCAATAGGAAATCCATCTGATAGTCAGTCATGCATCACAACTCGTTGGCATATACCTTAGCGTATAAAAAAGGTGCGCTCACTTGGTCGCTCGGACCCTTGAGTGGGGAGACCTAGTTGTGGGCAATCATTCACCGACATGAGCCTTTATCTATACCCCTATAAACCCGTATATGAAATCTAGTTGTATAACCAATAGAAACTATCCATTTTTGCCTATGTTTAGGACTATCGTCATTTGGATTCAGTTGGACCTTTCCTCATGAATTATGAACTTGTTGGGCTATTTAAACTGGGACGAGCTCGCCTCTTATGAAAATTGGGCCAAAAGCTTTAAAAATGCCGATGGGCCACTTTATGTTTAGACCTCTTATCATTTGAAGTTTTTTAGCTATATTATCGCAAAAGTGTAAACATGTTGGGCCTTTTTCAATTGGGACAAGTTTGCACCTCGCAATAGTATGATTGAATGCTTTAAAATGATAATAGGCCGACTTATATATTCCATGCATCGCACGTATATATGCTAACATGCGGTTTTAAAAGACACCATAGATACATGTTGGGTTAGGGAAGAGGGAAGACTCGTTAAAAGGCCGTTAGTGAACATGAGCGAATCAGTTAACAGGGGATCTCGTATGGATCAGCTGGAGACTAGTCTCACTAAGGTTACCGAGAAATTTCAAGCTTTGACCACCACTGTAGCCAGTATGGATGTTCCCCATGCTGGGGGAGGCTCTGAGAATGATAGGCGTAAGGAACCTCCGAACAGGTTGAGTGATGATATCCATGTTTTTGATGATGACATGGATGATTATGCCGCGGGAATGATAGCTGGGTCTCAGGCTGAATTGCAGAAACTCCGAGATCAGGTAGAGTCAGTTACCCGCAAGATGAGGGGTAATCATGAAGATTTACTGGACTATGAGGCGATGATTTTTGAGGAGCAACTGCCGGCTCGGTTCAAGATGCCTGACATAGCCAAGTTCAATGGGAACGGGGATCCGAGGGTCCATCTCCGACAATATGTTTATGTGATGAGTTTAGTAGGTTTGTCGAAGCGTCAGGTTCAGAAGATGTTCGGGATGTCACTTGAAGGGGCACTCGTAGTATGATACCATGACCTGGAGAGGAAGATCGAAGACGATTTGAGGGTATTGGCAGAGGCCTTTCTGAATCAGTATGTCACGGATTTGGAGATCGACTTGTCGCTTCGTAACTTGGAGAATACCAAACAGAAGCCGGAGGAAAGCTTCAAGGATTATGTGGACCCCTGGAAAAGCCAGCTTTTGAAAATGCAGACTCGGCCCTCAGAGAAAGACCAGATCAAAATGATCATCAAGGGCACCAAGCCCTCTATTTATGGCAAGTTGAGGAGGATGACTTCTATGATCATTGATTTCCGACAGTCGAGGGAGACTGTCATGGACATTGAGGAGGAAGAAGCTGAGAACAGGAAGTTTTATGGCCTGAACATGAGGACTATTGGAGGACCATCAGGTGCCAAGCCCGTTTCTACTGAGGTAGCCGCCTTCAGAAACCGGCGTTTTTCCAACCTAGGTAGGCCTTTGTCTAAGGTGCTTGACAAATTGACGAGACAAGGACTCCTAAAACCCTTAGAATCAAAACCACTTCCACACCCTCCACCACCACATTTTAACCTGAACCTTTACTGTCACTACCACCAGCAGAAAAGCCATGACACCGATAGCTATGCCCGCCTCAGACATGAAATCCAGGACCACATAGACTCCCACAAAATACCTGACCCCTAAAAAGAGTAACCCAACACACACATAAACCCCCTACCTAACTATCACTCTGTCCCACCACCTACCTACATGATTAGCTCTAGCCTACCTGAAAACCTCGTCCTCCAAACCTTTGACCGCCAAGCCTTTTGCCTGGGGATTTGGGATAACAATAGTGAGGATGAAATGGAGTAGAGGAAAAATTTTTGGCTGGACTTCTCAAGCAGGGATGAAGAGGAGGTGAAAGGAATGACACGCAGTGGGCATTTTTACAATGATACAGCGGAGAAAGACAAAGAGGTGTTGTCCGAATGTAGAGAAATGGCAGAGAACGGGGATAATGCTGAAAGAGATGTAGTGCCGCGTCAGTTGAAGAAGACACGAGCATAGCTGAGCATTTGGGAGTTGTTGTGTGCATCGCAGGAGCACATGCGCTCCATGGTTGAGGCATTGAGCAAGATAATAGTACTAGAGGATGCCAACCCTACGATGTTTGTAGGATCGGTGCAGAAGGAAGCTTCGCAGGTGATAACCTTTTCTGAGGAGGAACTCTTGGCGGAGGGAAGGAATCATAATAGGCCATTATTCATAAGAGCTGAAGTGAGGGGTAAGAAAACATCTTATGTAATGGTGGATAATGGCTCATCTATCAATATTTGTCCTTTGAAGATCTTGTCAAGGTTGGGTATGAAGACGACATATCTGAGTCCCTCCAATATGACCATCAAGGCATATGATGATAGTAAGCGAGGAGTTGAGGGTACTTTTGCCGCAGTGGTCAAAGTGGGCCCAATAGAGGATGAGGTCGAGTTCACGGTGCTTGATATCCCAGCCACTTTTGCTTTGCTATTGGGGAGGCCATGGTTTCACAAGCTTAGGGGTGTGCCCTCCACTATGCATCAGGTCATTAAGTTTCTGTATGGGGGAGAGATTGTCACCATCAGAGCTGAAGGAGACAATGTTGTGGCCGCTTTGGAGATACAACCTTTCACGAGGTTCCAAGTGTCGGCAAACTTTGAGGAGTGGGTAGATCCTAAGGTGGCTAGGATCATGGAGAAGATGAAGTTCGAGCCAGGCACAGGCTCAGGTGTTGGAGTAGCATTGCCCGACTTCAAGGGGCAGACCACTAGAAGAGGTTTGGGATACAAGTCCGACGAGGATAAGCCAAAGGCTAAGAAGAAAGGATTGAAGCTGACGAAATATTTTATGAAAGCCACAAGGTACCAAGGAGAGCCTGAACCAGTGGAAGTCAACGGGGTCATGGTACCAGAATTTGAGATTTTCCAGGATGTGATGGGTGAGAAACCTCTGGCAGAAGAAGTTACAAAGAAGGAAGACAAGTGGGAAGAAGAGCTGATGAAGCTGGAGAGCCTGATCCTCAATGAGAATAGAGAGACCGAGGAAAACCCGGCTGCGGAGGATAAAGTGTATGTGGAGGACGAAGACATTTATCTCCCTGATTTATTTGAATGTACCCCTGCCTTCGCTAATAATAAAGACATGCATTTTGCTTACTTGTCTGAGTCTATTCCTTTCAACTTGCACGACTTGAGTATATTTGACATCAACTCAACCAAAACAAACACATTTAACCTTGGCACGACTGAAAGCCCCAAGGAGGTCTTAATTGCAAGTGAGGTTACCTCTGAAGAGCGGGAGAAATTAGATGAGATGTTAGTCAAATATGCTAAAGTATTCGCTTGGTCCTATGAGGACATGCCCGTAGTGGATAGAAGTATCACCCAACACATGATACCAACGTATCCGAACATGAGGCCAGTAAAGCAGAAGCTCTGAAGGATGAGACCGGAGTGGGCCGAGAAAGTTAGAGAAGAAGTAAAGAAACAGATAGATGTGGGATTTCTGGAAGTAGTGAAGTACCCCGAGTGGTTGGCAGACATTGTGCCAGTGCCGAAGAAAGATGGGAAGGTCAGAATGTGTGTAGATTACAGAGACCTTAACAAAGCTTGCCCAAAGGACGAGTTCTCTTTAACTCATATAGATGTGCTAGTTGATAGTGCGACTTTATCTGCCATGTACTCATTCACAGACGGGTTCTCCGGATATAATCAAGTTCTTATGGCTGAAGAAGATAAGCATAAGACTGCCTTTGTCACGGAGTGGGGTACATATTGCTATAAGGTAATGCTGTTTGGACTTAAGAATACATGAGCCACTTACTAACAGATGGCCACTATATTATTCCATGACTTGATGCATAAGGAGATTGAGGTATATGTGGACGATATGATGGTGAAGTCAGAGACAAGAAGCGGACACATAGAAGCACTGGAGAAGTTCATTGAATGAGTCGACAAATACAACCTGTGGTTAAATCCCAAGAAGTGCGTGTTCGGAGTAACGTCAGGAAAGTTAATAGGACACACGGTGGGAATGGGAGGAATAGAAGTAGACCATAAGAAAATCAAGGCAATTACCGAGATGCCAGCGCCAAAGACAGAGAAAGTAGTGAGAGCATTCTTCGGGAAAATTTAGTACATCAGTCGGTTCATCGCCAAGTTGACGTCACTATGCGAGCCTATCTTCAAATTACTGAGGAAAGACCAGCCAGTGAAATGGAATGAGCAATGCCAAGAAGCTTTCGACAAGATCAGGGAATACTTGGTGAAAACACCTATCTTAAAACCTCAAAGACCGGGCAAGCCCTTGATACTGTATTTGGCCATAGAACCCGAAGCGCTAGGGGCGATGATGGTACAAGCAGATGAGACGGGGGTAGAGTATGCAGTCTACTACCTCAGTAAGAAGATGCTTCCGTATGAAGCCCGCTACCAAGAAGTGGAGAAGATCTTTTTGGCAGTAGTGTGGGCGTTCAGAAAACTGTGTCATTACTTCCAATCGTACAAGATCCAAGTAGTAGCAAATGAGAATCCCTTGAAGTATATGCATTCGGTGCCTTCGCTAGTAGGGAAGTTAGACAGATGGTTGGTATTGCTGACATAGTTTGATGTTGAGTATCTAACTTCTAAATTAATCAAAGGGCGAACCGTAGCAGAGTTCCTGGCATTACAACCTATAGAGGGAGACCAATACAAGTTTGAATTCCCAGACGAGGATATCCAGGCAATAACGGTCCAAGGATGGAAGATGTATTTTGACGGAACGGTAAATTGCAAAGGAGTCGGAATAGGAATTGTGATAGTAACCCCCAAAGGAGAAACCCTACCTATGGCCAAGAGGTTGACGTTCGGAGTAACCAACTACATGGCTGAGTATGAAGCGTGCGCCTTCGGACTGATGGCATTGATAACCTTGAAGGCTAAGAACGTGGAGGTTTACGGAGACTCGATGTTGGTAGTCCGACAGATGCAAAGAGAATGGGAATTGAAGGAAGAACGGTTGAAACCCTACCTATCCCACCTCAGGAATCTGGCATAAGCTCTCCCCGATTGTAAATTTCAGCACTTGCCGCGAGAAGAAAATCAAATGGCCGACGCGTTAGTTATACTAGCCGCAACTTGGGAAAATCCGGAGAAGTTAGTGATGAGACCTCTAGTGTTGACAACAGCAGGCAGACCCGTCTACGAGATAAAAAGGATATTAGAAGTAGAGGTCGACGATGGGAAACCTTGGTATTACGATATTCAGAGATATCTAGAACGGGGGGAATTCCCAGAAGAAGCAAGTAGGAAAGACAAGATAGCCATTCAGAAGTTAGCTTCTCAGTATGTGAGTTTGAAAGGAGAACTATACAAGAGACAAGCAAATGGCATCCAACGGAAGTGTCTGAGGAAGGAAGAGGCTTAGAAAGCGATGGAAGAAGTACACGCCGGAGTATGTGGACCGCACATGAACGGATTGAACTTGTCCCGCAAGATAGTAAGAAAAGGTTTCTACTAGTCGACCATGGAAGCTGACTGTGCGAAGCTGGTAAAACATTGTCATGATTGTCAAGTGCACAGTAACTTGAACCATTTGCCTCACACAGAGTTGCACGGGCTGTCGAAACCGTGGCCTTTCTCAGCATGGGGAATTGATATGATCGAAGAAATTCAACCGCACACATCGAATGGACATCGCTTCATAGTAGTGGCAGTAGACTACTTTTCAAAATGGGTGGAAGCCGAGTTATTTCGCAACGTCACAGCAAAGTAGATGGCAAAATTCATAGCCCGGAACATCATTTGTCGATATGGGATGTTGCATCATGTAGTAACAGACAACGGAGTCCAGTTTCAAGTAGAAACAAAGGCAATGTTATAGAGGTATAGGATAGGACATCACAAGTCATCACCTTACCGACCACAAGCAAATGGGGCAGTCGAGGCAGCCAATAAGATGATCAAGAAGATGTTAGCCAAAATGATGGAGAACTACAAAGATTAGGCCGATAAGCTACCGTACGCCCTGTGGGGGTACAAAACTTCTCTAAGAACAGCAACGAGAGCCACGCCTTACTCTTTGGTCTATGGCATGGAAGCAGTATTACCGGTAGAAGTTGAGATACAGTCTATGCGGGTATTAGCAAAATCAGAGTTACCTGAACAAGAATGGGCCTCACGGAGATTTGAACAGTTAGCATTACTTGATGAAATGAGAATGAAGTCTTTATGTCATATGTAGTTATACCAGAAGAGGTTGGCTCGAGCATTCAACAAGAAGGTGCGTCCTACTAAGATCAGAAAGGGTGAACTGGTACTTAAGTAGTCAAAGATGTCGACGACAGACCCGAGAGGAAAGTTCAGACCCAACTGGGAAGAACCCTACATAGTCAAGAAAGTCATAGGAAATGGGGCAGTGAGACTGTCAGATTTAGAAGGTAACGAGTTCACCGAGCCGATCAACGTGGATAGATTGAAGCAATATTTTGCCTGAGGGAGAGAAGACCGAGCGATCACCAGGAGGACTGGCGGAAGACCTAACCCAACAGAATAGGAAATTCATTCATTCATGCATGCATACATACATGTAACGTACTTGCATTCTTTTTTGTGTTTGTTTTTTTTTTGTATTTACAGGTTTCAAAAAGAATGAGAAAGCGGCAAATGTAAGCCAACCAGAATCAGCAACACATCAATATCAGTTTCAGGAATGGATCCCAGGGTTGAGGCCCATATCAGTATCAGTTTCGGGAATGGATCCCAGGGTTGAGGCCCATATCGGTATCAGTCAGAAATGAATCCCAAGGTTGAGGCCCATATCAGTGTTAGTTTCAGGAATGGATCCCAAGGTTGAGGCCCACATTATCAGCGGTTGAAAGGAAGAATTACAGTCGAGTGAAAAGAAAAAAAAATCCTTGAAGGTCAGACATATGTCCGATGATGAAATTGTTTACTGTAGGGTGAAACCTTAGAAACGATAAGTGCGAGATGTGCTCTTATCCGGTATTCTGAGTGGTTGATCTCGGCTAGACTCGCGGGCACTTAATTACAGGATCTTAGCGGTGGAAGCCTGAGTAGTCGGTGAGACGACTAGTTGAAGAGATGATGGATCAATGTATGATCGTGTGCTTAGATGTCCATCCTGGTTTACTCGTGTTACAATATGTGATATGGTTGGAAACGAAGAAAAGGTCTCCGAAGAGGAAAAATAAACCACCTATAACCAATAAGCATGAAGCTACCCATAGGCGAGTATTAAGACCACCATGAGGAGAAATGCTACCTTAAAAGGTAGGTGCGTTGAAAAAAAATGAAGAGAGAGAAGAAAGAGAAAGAAAACCATATCATATTGAGTATGAGGAAGTAATCGCAGAGCATGGTCAAGACATCTCGGTTGGTTAGACCCACTGATCCATTTCTCCGAGACAAAATCATCGAGTTGGCTTACTTAAGGATTAAGCTACGAAATATTCTTGGCACACACACACTTGGAGTCTAGTTCAGATCATTTATTCGGACGGTCGGATTTGAGTTGTATCAAGTACTTTGAAGGTTCTCTGGTTTCGACGCTAGGCATCCGTTGAGGACAAAAATATGTTTAGCTATTGAGATTATCTCGTGAGAGGCAGTATAGTAAGTGGGTATGTAACATCACATCAGGAGATCTACCTTGACCTAATGAAAACAGCAAAGAATAGAAGAATGAACCGAGAATGGGGGTGACCATTCTACTCTTTCTCATACAGCACGGTTCGGGAATGAACCATCACATCAGTAATGCCTCAGGGATGAGGTTCAGTATGCCGGGAATGGCACTCCAGGGATGGAGCATGGGTCGAGGCCCATATCAATATCAGTTTTGGGGATGAGTCATAGGGTCGAGGCCCACACATCATCAGCAGTTTGGGATGCGTCCCAGGGTCGAGGCCCACACATCATCAGTAATTTGGGATGCGTCCCAGGGTCGAGGCCCACACATCATTAGCAGTTTGGGATGCGTCTTAGGGTCGAGGCCCACACATCATCAGTAGTTTTTGGGATGCGTCCCAAGGTCGAGGCCACACACATCATCAGCAGTTTGGGATGCGTCCCAGAGTCAAGGCCCACACAACAGTTTTCGGGATGCGTCCCAGGGTCGAGGCCCACACATCATCAGCAGTTTGGGATGCGTCCCAGGGTCGAGGCCCACACAATAGTTTTTAGGATACGTCCCAGGGTCGAGGCCCACACATCATCAGCAGTTTGGGATGCGTCCCAGGGTCGAGGCCCACACAATAGTTTTTAGGATACGTCCCAGGGTCGAGGCCCACACATCATCAGCAGTTTGGGATGCGTCCCAGGGTCGAGGCCGACACATCAATTTTTGGGATGCGTCTATTGGGTATCCAATTAGTCCCAAGGATCAATTTAAGCAAGAAACATGTGCGAATACAACAATGAAGAATGGCAGAATCATACTCACATTGAATGGCTATGCGATGTGAGGAACAATAATCTTCTTCAAGCTTTAAGCTCATTGAACTCTCGGCAATCACCAATCTTTGTGCTCTAATTTTCGGCCACCACCATGGAAGGATCTCAAAGTTCCAAGCTTTATTTGGTGATTCCATGCTCATTGGAAAAGTTTCCCTATCACATTCAATGACCCTTTATGTGTTAGCAATGGAAAGATTTGCCACAAATCTTCCTTGTTCTTCTTGCATCTTTCGACCTTGCCAAGAAAATGGAGAAGAAAATGGCCTCAAAGCTGAGAGAGGGAGGAGGGAAAATTTGGCTCCAAAACCGTGAGTGTAGCCAAGAGAGAGAGAGAGAAAAAATGTGTAAAGTATTTGGTTAATTTTATTTTCCAAAAATCAAATACCAAAAACAATTCACACTTTTCAAAAGTCAAAGGCATTTAAGCCTACAACCACTACCATCAATCACTCACAAATGACTAGTTGTCACATCACTCAAAGTGACTAGACATCACATCAATCAAGTGACTAATGATTTGACGCTTGATATGACTTATGGGCCGTACTTGAATTCGAAATGCAAGTGCGCCCGCAAACACTCCCGGGCTCGGGTTCGCTAATTCCGAATTAACGAATTTTCCGTTGCGACGTAATTAAATCAAATCAATTAAATAAATTTTTGCCTAGCAAAATTACTATTCACGTCGCTAACGAATTAATTCTAAATTAACTTGTTCGCCCGAATTAAAATCTAATTTTAATTCCGCATCGAAATCCAATTTCGTTTAATATATCGAATATATTAATTTATCGATTAATTCCAAATTAATCTTTCTCTCTCTTTAAATAATATTTTATCCCAGATAAAATATCTCCGTAATTAATCCTAGATTAATTTTCTCTCCCTTATAATTAATCCCAGATTAATAAAATGCGAGTCATACGTCATCGGTGAATCTTTGGGAAGCGACCCATGAGATCCCCGGATATGTTGGCAATAAATCCGGTCGTCGGACTATCCGAACACGTACATACCTAGTACTACGTTTTACCGATTTACAAGACAAGGTTGGCTTCTAGCAAAACACCGTGCCTACCCAATTCTCCAGAAATATTTTTACTGGAATATGTGATCTATATCAGGCGCAGTATATGTAGTATTGCGTATTACGATCCAATATCGGATGTCACGTGCAAGGCTTGGGGCTTGATTGTGTCTGCCCCGTACGAAGCACATATCGGATCTCTGGAGTACATAAGAGCACCAGTTCCATATCCTACGTGATCATCATCTCTACTATGACTGGAGTGATACTTCCATCTTGACATCAAACCCAATACACTACGATTCTCAATATACCCAGAAGAGGCGTACACAGAACCTGTTAAAGCCCTGGACGACCAACCAAAGTATATTGATTGTCGCAAGTATTAGCGGTGCAAGTCTCAGGTTAAGACCAAATACACCTACCCTGATTCAGACTTCCATACACACATAGTCATACTACCAATAGAATTCCGAGGGGTCTATCCAGAGCGAAGCTGTTTCCGTACCATCGGTAAACACAACCTCCTATTACACTTGCATGAGTATCCTATACCCAAATATATGATAACTATGTCGTTATGGTCCCACAACGCGAACAAGTGTAATACTAGTCTTTTACGCATTAACGATGTCCAATCTCGATAATACTCTGACTAGGGATATTTAATGATTAAACCTTCTGGATTGATACTGTCTCATATCATCTCAATCCGGAACTAATCATAAGGACCTTTTATCATTTATACATCTTGGTAATCTAATTACAAATGATAAAAGAGCAATTTCCTTTGTCACACAGTTAATTTGTACAACAACACCATGATCTATACAAATAGTGATGCTATGGGTCATAATTGTCCAACAATCTCCCACTTGGCCTATAGCCAATCACTCAAGTGTCCTACACCCGAACTATGCACGGTTCACTCAAAATTCTGCTGAGGAAATGATTTCATCAGCGAATTTGCATGATTATCATCTGATGCGATTTATTCGATCATCACATCGCCACGATGTATGATTTGAACAGATCAGATGAATTTTGAAGTATATATCTGGATCGTTGATGAGACCATTAATTCTTTAGCCTGTGCTGTAGCCTTGCTCAACTGCTAACAGAACTATTCCTAATCTAATTAGGATTATTATCGACCCAAATGGCTTCTATTGCTGCCTCAGCTACAGCAATATCCCGCTTTTGTTGTTTATTCGGTAACAGTATCTTGCTTGGAAGATTTCCAGCTCACTGTCCCGTTATTCAAACTTTATAGTACCGTTGTTACGACTTATATTGGTTATAATCGGTTTGGAAACTTGCAGTAGTGAACCCAGTCACTTCAAGTTCTCCTTCTCCATAGTATAAGACAACATCCTTAGTTCATATAAGATACTGAAGGATGTTCTTAACATCAATCAAGTGACTATCACTTGGATTGGCCTGATTGTGACTCCATATGCTCAAAGCGTATGAGACACCAGGTTGCATACATTTATTTCAATGTACGAGTTTTCGGAGAGTATTAACAACTTTAAATCTATCCCAGTAGATCTTTATTCCTAGAATAAAGGTTGTCTCTCCCAAGAATTCTACGGAGAATTTTCATGAAAGCTAAGTTTTCACCGATTGTATTATAGGAATATCATTTCCAATAAATGACATATCATCATTTATTTAGGACATTCATTGTCAGTGCGCTCCCACTAACCTCTTATTATATACACAAGTATTAATTCGTTTTTGAATTAAATCATACACCATTATGATTACATCAAAATGATATAGTTCCAAGAACTCAATGCTTGCTTCAATCCATCAATAGATCGAATAACCTGCAAACCTTGTTTGCTCGTTTTGGTATGACAAATCCGTCAGGATGTTATAAACATCCTCCAAAAGGTTTCCGTTAAGGAAAACGATTTTGGCATTCAGCTGCCCCATTTCATAAATGAACATGCAGCATCAACAAGCATTGTCCAAATTGATTTAACAATGGAAACGGTAAAAGGTTTCGTCTTAATCGACACAATGTTGATAACGATACCTTTTCACTACAAGCCTAGCTTAGTACGTTGGTATGTTGCCATCCATGTATGTCTTCCTTGAAGACTTATATAGTACCAATAGGCACAATGCCTTTCGGTACATCAACTAGTATCTAAACTTAGTTGATATACATGGAATCCATTTCGGACATTATGACACTTTGCCATAATAGGGAGTCGATACCTTGTATCAATTCCTCTTACGAAGTCATCTCGTGTTCCTCAATAAGATTGACATCTTTATGAGGTGAGATAAGAAACCCATACCTCCCAGGTTGTTTTCTGACTCTGTCCGGCTATCGCTTTTCTTGTGTATTCGAAGATTATTGGTATAGTTTCATCCTTGATAAACTATTTGTGTTCCATTAAGGACTCTGTGCCTGGAACAGTATTACTCCGATTTTCATCGAGTTTTACTTTCCTCCCACTTACCACTGCATATAGGTATTCCTCTTAGGAAAACCGCATGGAGAGCAACAATTACATTGTTCTCTTATGAGTTGTATAAGTACTATACTTAGGTTTCCCTAGGATAACCTACAATTAGGCACTTATCCGATTTGGGTTCTAGTTTGGTATCATCCAAACTTATGCCTAGCATACCCAAATCTTCAGGAATGAAAAAAACCGGTTTCTTTCCTGTTCATATCTATATGAACTCTCTCAAACAGATTTTATGGAACCTTGTTCAAAATAAGTTTTGCACTGTTTAATGCGTATCCGTTGAAGGAAATGGTAGCTCAAAGTGACTCATGATTAACCTTATTATGTCTAACAAAATTCGGTTTCTCTGTTCAGACACACCGTCAAATTGACATGTTCCGGGAGGAGTCCTCATTGAAAGAATACTATACTCTTTCATGTATATGAGAAACTTATTGCTTAAATATTTTCATCATGGTCTAACCGTGATGGTTTAATACTTTAGCCGGTCTGTTTGTCTACTTCGTGTCGAAACTCTTTGAATTCATCAAAAGTTTCCGATTTATGTTTCAAAAGAAACACATAACCATAACGCGATGCCACACCCGTAAAGGTCACGAAATATTCATATCCACCTCTAGCCTAGCTAGACATGGGCCCACTTACGTCACTATGAACGAGGGCTAACAGATCGGCGACACTTACACTTTTACCAAGTAAAAGGTGTTTTAGGCACTTTGCCCAATAAACTAGATTCGTAGACATCATTTGAATAGAATCAAATCTGTCCTAGTACCCACTCTCCGAAAGTGTGGATATACGAGTCTTGTTAATTGTGTCCCATACAACAATGCCACTTATAAGTCTCAACTGATTAAATCAGTTTGAGCTATTTGTTTGTCATGTTATACGTTTGAGATTCATTTATATTCTAAATACAAATACTGTTATTCACATCTAATGTGTTTATCTCAATATCATCTTTATAAAATGAAACACTTTAGTGTTCTAGAATATAAAGGTATACCCGCAACGGGTTAAACCCTGATATAGAAATAATATTTCTAGTCAAACTAGTTATATTTAACAGTTTCCTAATTTAAGTACACACCCGAAGGGTAGTTCCTAAACTTAGGTTTCTACGGTTAAAACAGCGACTGTCGTCCCGTTTCCAACTCACAGATTAATCTCAACTGAAGTCAGTATCCTGCTTACAGCAGATACTGTACACCAGTACATATTTATGTACCACATTTAGTATCTAAAATCCAATTTTAATACTAGCAGTGAACATGTTTATACCAAACACATTTGAAGTCGGAGCCTTGCACCGTCTTCAATTCCTTCATGTCTGCATTGTCCATACGACAGTCACGCTTCCAGTGACCCCGTTTGCCACAGTTTAGGTAGACATCTTGGGATATGTCTTTTGTCTTCTTAGAAGACTATAATGATTTTGCCTTTGCCCATTTTCCACATCCATCCAGAAGCCTTTGGCCAAGCCTTGGCTTTCTAGAATGTCGAAATAAGATGCGCCTTGCGCTTCTTGCCTTATTGCAAACTCTGGCTTTATCTCTTTGAGTATAGCCATTAACTCTCCAAGAGTTTACTATTGTAATTTGTACTTCTAAGATCTAAGGATAGATCTATGAAGATCCTTCAATTTCATTATCATACTATAAGGATCTAATCCTTAGTTCTGATTAAGAAATTAAGGAGTCTATTTGGCAAGCATAATGGATTAAGCACTAAAGTTATCATCACATGAATCTTCCAAAAATCATGCTCTACTATTTGCTTAACTCCAGGCTTAGGCTCGAGATGTCACTATATCAAATAAAGTAACTTCTCGGTCACCCAGGACTATCCTGAGATTTTATTCCCAATTTGAAAATTAAATTCGCTTAAATACATTTTCACCCAGGATTATGTTTTAAACACTAATCTTTCAATTATCTTGATTCTAATAGTCCAACTATTCAATCAACGATTTTAGGTACTATTGATTATAATGATTACTATAGTCTAACTATATAATCAACTATAAGTTAAATGATTAAACTCAATTACATTGATTACTATAATCCAATTATAAAATCAACTATTAATTGAAATTAGTTAATTCAAATATATTGATTACTATAATCCAATTATATAATCAACATAAATGAAATAGTTTGAATACAGTCCAACTGTTTAATTAAAACAACATTAAATATTAGTCCAACTAATATATTAATTTATGTGACGAAAAATTTGAAATGAGCGCGTATGGCAAGTAACTAAACGAATATTGCAAATTTAATACTTGCCTCCCACTATTTTTCGGCGAGCCTTTAACCCTCTGTGGAGTACTCGGGAAACCTTGTTTCCTAGTGGGCTAGGATCCCGTTAAATAACACACAATCTTGACTTTGGCCAACAAATTGTATGATAATTAACTAGGTACATCTCTAAGATCAATTGGATCCCATCCAATTCCTAGATCCAGTAGGTGGACATCCAAGTCCGAAACATATATCTTATATATGCCAATATATCCAATATATTCCCTAACCTTTTTCCTCTGAATCAACCAAGCCTTGGCTTTGGCACAACAAACTTAGTGATCCCAGTTAAGCGGAACCCATTGACCATGGAAAACATCGTAATCAATGTCGATGGACAAGAAGTGATCTTGACTTTGGCCAAGAAATCACAACTCGGATAAGACACCGATATGGAACAAAGCCTTCATGATTCAAACACATCCGCGACGGACAAAGGTCTTGACTTTGGCCAAAAAACCAGTGCCAGTCTTGGATCTTGAGTAAGAATCACTCAATGGAAGGAAAAACGCTTAATATTTTGTGAGGGGTTTTTCACGTAAATTGGCAACCAATTAATTATCTTTGTTATGGTCTCATCATCATACACCCTTAAACATGCATTCTAAACACATAATAAGGCGCGTAAATAAATTTAATAATGATATGCGGATGGATATTTAAAACATTGTTCCTAGAACAAATCTCTCCATTTCCTCTCTCCCGCTAGCACAAGTATTACTTCTACCCGATTACATAACACTTCTAAAGAAACCTCATTTACATTGAGGGGAATAGGTGAGAAGAGAAATACACAGAGTCAAGAGGTAATAGGCTGGACACGCAAGTCCAATTAATAAATTCTAAATTTATTACAACAATTTCCAAAATTGCCCTCACCCATCTAATATCCATCCGATATACATTATTCATACATCGCATCCATGTATTCACACAAGCATGTTATCAATCAATCTAATCTAATTAATCAATCTGAAAATTAATGACCATCCAATGTTCAAATAACGATTGATTTTTGCTCGAGTCCGACTCATTTTACGAATAAGTACTCAAAGTACGAATTCTTGAATTAAATTGAACTACAACATTAAATCTAATTTAATTTGTATTTAATACTAATTCATTATTTAATTCCAAATTAAATATTACACTTTATTAATGAACCTTTAACGGCTTAGATTCTAAATCTAATCGTTACGTGTCTCAAAGCCCAATTAACATCCAATGTCATTTAATTTAAAGTCCAATGGGCTTTCAATTAATTTCTTAAGGCATGGACTTTTGGTCAATATGGGTCAATCCCAAATACCAAAGCCCATTTAAGGAATCACCCTTATTTGTCAAGAAACAAATTTAGGCCAAATTAAAATTAAAGGTCCATTAAGTCATAATTGGACTTTATGGATATGGTTTTGGGCCCAATTGGATCCAACTAATTAGCCTAAACCAAACTTGGCCCAACCAAGCCCATTAAGCCCAATTACAACTTTAAAAGCCCAATTCCAAATTTGGCCCAATTAATTAACTTACAAAATTCCAAATTTCATAATTAATTAACCAAAGTGTATGCCATAATTAATTAACCAAATTAATATTTCCAAAACGCCAATTTACTCAATTAATTATGCTCATTATCATCAACACATGTCCAACACATTTGAATCATAAAAGCATATCATTTCACATGCTTATAGTCACGACAATGAGGGATAATTTGTCCAATTCAAAATTCAATCCAATTAAATCTCAAATCAACATTACCCAAATGATTTCAACTCATCCAATGATCAAAATCACAAAATACCATGACTTTAGGGTAATGTAAACTTTCGGCCAAGCCATGTGATTTGGGGAAAAATTATCCAATTCGATTTTTATCAAATTGACAATGCATAACACCATGTTATCATAATTTAAGGATACTCAAACAAAATAAAATCTCACAAATTACCTTCCTAATTAAATTAAATCACATGCCTAATTAAATCACCTTCCTAATTAAATTAAATCACATGCCTAAACTGAATAAAATCAAATAAAATCTCACAAATTACCTTGCTAAAGTGAATGGATTTTTCCTTATGACACACTAATTAGAGATACCCCCCATAATTACATGATCTCTTTCCTACCCGAATGAGGACAACCCCAACCCTCTCCTATAAAAAGACACATAAACCAAAACCTTAAGACCCTTAGAGCTCATTCCCCACATCCACGGCAATAACAAGAAGAAACACTCTAACCACTCACGCCAAGCTCCCCCCTCTCCATCTCTCTCACATATTCATGGCAATAACAGATAATAAAAAAACCTAGTTCTCCTTTTCAGGCTTTCTACTTTCCCTTAGCTCTCATTTCCTTCTCGGCAGCAACCCTCACCAAATGAAGCTACACCTCCTCACTCCTCGCAGCCTTCACGCAAAAACCACAACAAATGTAAAAACCCTGAACCAAATTGAACACTACACTCGGCAAGACAAACATCACAAAAACCTAAGATCCACGCAGCTTCACCTTAAACAGCAACCTCACGCCACACACAGCCACGTTAGCCTTCCACGCACTAAGCCTGCCAACGACTCCTCACTTCTCACAAACCCTCAGCACTGTCCTTCTCCACGCACGCCACCGCACACACAAAAAGAACAAAGCAACCCCAACTACCACGCACGCCACCATTCCAAGGTAGTTGGATGGTGGGTGGCTTGGCATAAATGCCAACTACCACATGTGAAGTGGGCCCCACATTTGAATTCAAAATTCAAATGTCTCTACGAACATTTACCGCCGCTTGATTTCGTTTAATCCGATTAAACGAACTTTCGTCGCTAAATAATTAAATCTAATTTAATTAAATGACGTTGCCTCGCAAATATATTACGAACGTCGTTTATGAATTAATTCTAAATTAATTCGTTCATTCGTATTAAAGTCCGACTTTAATTTCGTAACGAAATCCAATTCATATTAATATATCCAATATATTAATTTTAGCCCATACAAATAAATTAAATAGAAAAATCAAATTTAACTATTAAATTTATTCTATCGATTAATTCCAAATTAATCGCGTTCTCTCTCTACCGAACACATTTAATCCCAGATTAAATAATACCTAAATTAAACACAGATTAATTTTCTCCATCTTAATTAATCCTAGATTAATTCTCTCTATTAATTAATCCCAGATTAATTCTAATTTAAATCAACTGTTATCGGTGAATCTTTGGGAAGCGACCCAAGAGATCTCTGGATATGTTGGCAGTAAATACGATTATCGGATTATCCGAATACGTGCGTACCTCGTACCACGTGCTTACCGATTTACAAGACATGGTTGGCTTCTAGCAAAACACCGTGCCTACCCAATTCTCCAGAATTATTCTTACTGGAATATATAATCTATGTCAGGCGTAATATACGTAGTATTGCGTATTGCGATCCAGTATCGGATTGTCACGTGCTAGGCCTGGGGCTGGAATGTGTCTGCCCCGTACGAAGCATATGTCGGATGTCTGGTAACTAGTCTCTATTATCGGATATACACGACCTACTCATAATATCCCGATGACTGCAGTACTTAAGAGCACTAGTACCATATCCTACGTGACATCATCTCCACTATGACTGGAGTGATACTTCCGTCTTGACATCACACCCAATACACTACGATTCTCAATATACCTAGCAGAGGCGTACACAGAACCGGTTAAAGCCCTGGACGACCAAAACTAAAGCATACCAATTGTCGCAAGTATTAGCGGTGCAAGTCTCAGGTTAAGACCAAATACACGTACCCTGATTTCGGACTTCCATAGACACATAGTCATACTACCAATGGAGTTCCGAGGGGTCTATCCAGAGCGAAGCTATTTTCCGTACCATCGGTTAAAACACAACCTCCTATTACACTTGCATGAGTATCCTATACCCAAATATATGAGAACTATGCCGTTATGATCTCACATAACACGCACAAGTGTAATACTAGTCTATTCCGCATTATCGATGTCCAGTATCGATAATACTACGACTAGAGATATTTAATGATTAATCCTTCGTGGACTGATACTGTCTCATATCATCTCAATCCAGGAACTAATCATAAGGACCTCCAATCATTTATACATCTAGGTGATCTAATCACAAATGATGAGAGTGCAATCTCCTTGTCACATAGTTAATTTCTACAACAACAGCATGATCTGTACAAATAGTGATGCTATGGGTCATAATTGTCCAACAATCTCCCACTTGGCCTATAGCCAGTCACTCGAGTGTCTTACACCCGAACTATGTATGGTTCGTTCAAACTGATGAAGAAAGGCTTTCGTCAGCGGATTATATGATTATCGTCTGATGCAATTTATTCGATCATCACATCGCCACGATGTATGATCCGAACGAATCAGATGAATAGTCGAAGTATATATATGGATCGTTGATGAGACCATTAATTCTTTAGTCTGCGTTGTAGCCTAGCTCAGCTGCTAACATAACTATATCTAATCTAATTAGATTTCTTAATGACCTAGATGGCTTCTATTGCTGCCTCAGCCGCAGCAATAACCCGCATTTGTTGTTTATTCGGTAACAGTATCTTGTTTGGAAGATTTCCAGCTCACTGTTCCGTTATTCAAACTGTATAGTACCATTATTTTTATCGATTAGGAAACTTGCATCAGTGATCCCAGTCACTTCAAGTTCTCTTTCTCCATATTTTAAGACATCATGCTTAGTTCTCTAAGATACTAAGTATGTTCTTAACATCAATCCAGTGACCATCACTAGGATTTGCCTGTTTGTGACTCCATATGCTCAAAGGGTATGAGACACCAGGTCACATACATTTTCCAATGTACTAGTTCTCAGAGAGTTTTAACAACTTTAAATATATCCCAATAGATCTTTATTCCTATAATAAAGGTTGTTTCTCCCAAGAATTCTACGGAGAATTTTCATGAAAGCCAAGCTTTCACCGATTGTAATATGGGAATATCATTTCCAAGAAATGATATATTATCATTTCTTTAGGACATTCAATGTCAGTGCGCTCCCACTAACCTCCTTATATACACAAGAATCATTTCTCGTTTTGAATTAAATCATAAACTATTATGATTACATCAAAACGATAATTCCAAGAACCTAATGCTTGCTTCAATCCAAACATGGATCGAATAACCTGCAAACCTTGTTTGCTAGTTTTGATACGACAAAACCGTCAGGATGTTGTAACATCCTCCAAAAGGTTTCCTTTTTAGGAAAGCGATTTTCCCGTTCAGCTACCATATTTCATAAATGAAACATGCAGCATCAGCAAGCATTATCCA
Organism: Zanthoxylum bungeanum; assembly: GCA_019454045.1. Classification (NCBI taxonomy): domain Eukaryota; kingdom Viridiplantae; phylum Streptophyta; class Magnoliopsida; order Sapindales; family Rutaceae; genus Zanthoxylum; species Zanthoxylum bungeanum. The sequence goes on along the minus strand of SKCR01001683.1, from coordinate 4,485 downwards.
AATGGATTTAAAGTGGCATTAGATAAAGATTTCGTTGTAATCAACACAATGTTGATAACGACACATTTTCGCTACAAGCCTAGCTTAGTACGTTGGTATGTTGCCTTCCATGTATGTCTTCCTTGAAGACTTATATAGTACCAATAGGCACAATGCCTTGTGGTACAACAACTAGTGTCCAAACGTAGTTGTTATACATGGAATCCATTTCGGACTCATGGCACTTTGCCATAATAGGGAGTCGATACCTTGTATCACTTCCTCATACGTAGTCAGTTCGTATTCCTCATAAGACTGACATCTTTATGAGGTGAGATCAGAAACCCATACCCCAGGTTGTTTTCTGACTCTCTCCGACCTACGCAGTTCTTGTGTATTCGAAGATTACTGGTACAGTTTCATCCTTGATGAACTGTTTGTGTTCCATTAAGGACTTGGTGCCTTGAACAGTATAACTCTGATTTTTCATCGAGTTTTACTATCCTCTCACTTACCATTGCATATCGGTATTCCTCTTAGGAAAACCGCATGGTGAGCAACAATTACATTGTTCTCTAGTGAGTTGTATGTTGAGTTTCTAATTAGGTCCCAAGATCAACAAAATCAAGCACAAAATCGCATGAATACATCAAGGAATAATGGCGGAATCATATACTCACAATGATTGGATTTGATGCAAAGAACAAGATGTGTATTCTGCCTCCCTCCAAGCTCGGCAGTGAGCTCCTTGCACTGTAGGACTGCACGGTAATGGACTGGTTTGCCTCCTCCATGTTCGGCCATTGATGACCTCCATTGAAGCTCCAAGCTTCAAGCTTTTCCATGCTCATAAATTTGTTTCCCTATCACCTATGTATAACCCAAGGTGTGTGCTAGCACTATTCATCTTCCTTGCTTCCCTTTCAATTTCGGTCCAACCAGAAACTTTTGAAGCAAAATCGGCTTGAAGCCGTGAAGGAGAGGGAGAAGAAAAGAGAGGGAAAAGAGAGAATGCGTATGTCTTGCATGTGAGAGAGAGAAAAGCCTTTTTCATTTTGTTTTATATATTTACCAAGTAAATAATAAATAAAACATATATCACTTTTAATACAAAAGTCAAAAAAGCAAGAAATAAATAATGTTATATTTCATTTCAAGCTTTTAAAAGCTTTTAATCAACTCAAATCAACTATTCACATCAAATCCATCCACTTTAATAAAGTGACAACATGTCATGTCACATCACTCAAAGTGACAAGTGACTTGACGATTGATGCGACTAGCGATTTGGCGCTTGATGTGACTTGCGTGCCGCGCTCGAATTCGAAATATGAATGCGCTCGCAATCACTCTCGGGCTCGGGTTCGCTAATTCCAAATTAACGAATTTTCTGTGGCGTCGTAATTAAATGATTACGCCTAGCAAAATCACGTCGCTAACGAATTAATTCTAAATTAATTCGTTCGCCCGAATTAAAATCTAATTTTAATTCCGCGTCAAAATCCAATTTCTAATAATATATCAAATATATTATTTTATTGACTAATTCCAAATTAATCGTTCTCTCTCTTTAATTAATATTTTATCCCAGATAAAATATCTCCGCAGTTAATCCCAGATTAATTTTCTCTCTCTTCTAATTAATCCTAGATTAATTAAGTGCGAGTTATACATCATCGGTGAATCTTCAGGAAGCGACCCATGAGATCTCCGGATATGTTGGCAGTAAATACGGTCGTCGGATTATCCGAACACGTAAGTACCTCGTACTACGTTTATACCGATTTACAAGACAATGTTGGCTTCTAGCAAAGCGCCATGCCTACCCAATTCTCCAGAAATATTCTTACAGGAATATATAGATCTGTATCAAGCGTAGTATACCGTAGTATTGTGTATATCGGCCCAGTATCGGATAGTCACGTGCTAGGGCTGGGGCTAGATAAGTGTCTGCCCCGTCCGAAGCACATGTCGGATGTCTGGTAACTAGTCTCTATAATCAGATATGTATGACCTAGTCATAATATCCCGATGGTTGCGCAACACTTAAGAGCACTAATACCGTATCCTGCGTGACATCATCTTCAATATGACTGAAGTGATATTTCCGTCTTGACATCACACCCAATACACTACGACTCTCTGATAAACCCAGAAGTGGTGTACGTAGAACCGGTTAAAGCCCTGTACCACCAAGACCAAAGTCTATCGATTATCGTAAGTATTAGCGATGTAAGTCTCAGGTTAAGACCATACACACCTACCTTGATTTCGGCCTCCCATAGACACATAGTCATAATACCAATGGGATTCCGAGGGGTCTATCCAGAGCGAAGCTGTTTCCCCCGTCCCATCGGTGAAACACAACCTCCTATCGCACTTGCATAAGTATCCAATACTTAAATATATGAGAACTATGCCGTTGTGCCCTCACAACGCGCACAAGTGCAATACTAGCCTATTCCGCATTATCGATGTCCTGTCTCGATAATACTCCGGCTAGGGATATTTAATGATTAATCCTTCGTGGACTGATACTGTCTCATATCATCTCAATCCAGGAACTAATCATATGGACCTCTCTTCATTTATACACTTATGGTGATCTAATCACAAATGATGAGAGTGCAATTTCCTTGTCACATACTTAATTTGTACAACAACACCGTGATCTGTACAAATAGTGACGCTATGGGTCATTTTGTCCAACAATCTCCCACTTGGCACATAGCCAGTCACTTGAGTGTCTAACACCCGAACTATGTACAGTTCGTTCAAATTACTGAGGAAAGGTTTTCGTCAGCGGATTTGCGTAATTATCTTCTGACGCGATTTATACGATCATCACATCGCCACGATGTATGATCCGAACGAATCAGATGATATAGAAGTATATATCTAGATCGTCGATGAGACCTTTAATTCCTTAGCCTGTGCTGACGCCTAGCTCAGCTGCTAAAAGAACTATATCTAATTTAATTAGATTTATTATCGATCCAAATGGCTTCTATTGCTGCCTCAGCTGAAGCAATAATCCGCATTTGTTGTTAATTCGGCAACAGTTTATCTTGCTCGGAATATTTCCAGCTCACTGTCCCATGTGTTCAAACTTTTATAGTACCGCAGTATTTACCGGTTTGGAAACTTGCAGCAGTGATCCTAGTCACTTCAAGTTCTCCATCTCCATAGTTTAAGACAACATCTTTAGTTCTCTCAGATACTAACAGATGTTCTTAATTTTCAATCCAGTGACTATCACTTGGATTGACCCGATTGTGACTCCATATGCTCGAAGCGTATGAGACACCAATACAAGTACATTTTAAATGTACAATTTCCAAGAGAGTGTTAACAACTCCAAATCTATCCCTGTAGATCTTTATTCCTCGAATAAAGGTTGTTACTTCCCAGAATTCTACGGAGAATTTCTATTGAAAGCCAAGCTTTCATCAATTGCTATATGGGAATTTCATTGTCAGTGCCCTCCCACTAACCTCCTTATATACACAAGAATTATTTCGTTTTGAGTCAAATCATAAACCATTATGATTATTTCAAAACGTCAGTTCCAAGAACCTATGCTTGCTTCAATCCAAACATGGATCGAATAACCTGCAAACCTTGTTATCGGTTATAAAAAAATCGTCAGGATGTTGTAAGCATCCTCCAAAAGGTTTCCTTTTCAGGAAAGCGATTTTGATCTGCAACTGACACATTTCATAAATGAAATATGCAGTTATCAACAAGCATCTTCAAAATGGATTTACCACGGCACAGGTAAAAGGTTGAGTTGAACCGTTATTAACACAATGTTGATAACGATACCTTTCCGTCAAAAGCCCAGCTTTGTACGTTGGTATGTTGCCTTCCATGTATGTCTTCCTTGAAGACGTTTAATGTACCAATAGGCACAATGCCTTGTGGTACAACAAGTATTCAATAGTTGTTATACATGGAATCCATTTCGGATTCATGGCACTTTGCCATAATAGGGAGTCGATAGCTCGTATCACTTCCTCAAAACGTAGTCGGTGGATATACCTTCATAAGATTGACATCTTTATGAGGTTAGATCAGAAACCCATACCCTAGGTCGTTTTCTGACTCTATCCGATCTACTCAGTTCTTGTGTATTCGAAGATTAATGGTACAGATTCATCATTGATGAACTATTTGTGTTCCATTACGGACTTCGTGCCTAGAACGTATTACTCCGATTTTCATCGAGTATCACTATCCTCCCACTGACCACTGCATATCGGTATTCCTCTCAGGAAAACCCGCATGGTGAGCAACAATCACACATTGTTCTCATGTGAGATTTATAAGTACTATACTTATGGTTTCCCTTAGGATAACCAATATTGGCACTTATCCAATTTGGGTCCTTAGTTTGGTATCATCCAAATGTTATACCTGGCATACCCAAATTATCAGGATGAATGAGAAACCTTGTTTCTTCCCTATTCATATCCTATATGACATCTGTCAAACAGATTTATATGG
>SKCR01001682.1:0-28366 GCA_019454045.1 Zanthoxylum bungeanum | reverse complement strand
CGAATCAATGGTTAGCAGATAAATAGATAAAATTGTTTCATATTATATTATAAAGCATTAATTAGATCATGGATTTCTAATCAAAAAATGCCCCTCCCACTATTTCATACAAAACTGTAATCCCCAAACATAATACAAAACATGCGATAATCAAATCATAATATAATAGTGAAAGGTGGGACCCCCATGAAGATATTTCAGCTTACAGCTTTGACACGTTCTCGCCTACGTATATTCATTAGGTAGACAACTCATTGTCAATCACTCAATAGTGACTCATGGGTTTTCGATCCTTGTCGTTTCTCATGATGACAGCTTTGGCACATTTACAATGAGGCGTGCCAAGGTTAAACTTGTCAATGATAAATTCAAGATACTTGCGAAACCCTAACAGCTTTGGCATATTCAGGATTCCGCTTTCGCTTGAATTCACCTAATATCAAATATATCTGGTACAGATAAATTTCTACCAGCCATATCCTCACAGCTTTGGCAAGTTCTCGGATATAGTCACAGAAAATTTATCGATAAGCAGTATTGACAAGACGGACCAATTAATATGCATTAAATACATATTAATTAAAAACCTTATTTTCAAATAGGATTTTTCCACAAAGATGTTTTTATTTTATTAATCAAATTAAATAAATACATGCATACATAAAGTCAAGATTAAAGTATACATTGAATTTTAAAGTTCCGAGTTTCTTCTTCGGAGTTAGGAGATAATAAGCACGAGCTCTCTGGTGGGACAAATCATGCTAAAAAGAGCGTAGCGAAGTGGTCGGATGTCCAGAATCATACTCGCTCTGATATCATTTTTGTTGAGATTTTATACGGAATTATAAGGTTAGCGCAGCAGAATGCGGAAAACATAATTTTCCGATTTCAAAAATTTTTCTTGGAACAATTAAATAAACTTATTTATTTAATTAACCAATACTTAAAATCTGAAATTTTAACCCATGAAATCATATTTCCATTAATTACCGAATTGTCCCAAAGTTTTTAAATTAATCATTTTGGTCCTTAAATTGTCAAATACATATTTAATTGATTTCCAAATCAATCCCAAATGATTTATACATATAATACATGTAAATATAATTTGAAACACAAATCCCCAATGTTTCTTAAATTTCCGAACAGCCCAAAGATTTTCCAGGATTTACAATTTGGTCTTTTTTGGTTCAAAACACATCAAAATCAATCCAATCAACCCCAAATTTAATATACATCATATATACATCAAATTACATCACATATATGAAAATCCCCAAAATTGGATTAGGTTTAGAATCCTAATTTCACAAATTACACCAATTACAGAATTTACACTAAATAATAAAATCCAAACTTTAATCAATCCAATACCACACCAATCAAGTCTCACCATCATGAGACAACCCAAGAACAATTCTAGGTTAATTATGAATGGCTAAGCAACTCTATAATAGCAACTTTGATTACTAATTAATCTTATAAGCTTAATTACTCCTAATAAGCTTATAAATAAAACATACATGCAACACATCTCCAACAAGCATCAAACACATTTAATTACAAACCCAAAGAGTAGAGACATCAACTTAGCAACACAAATTGAATCTAAGATTAATAGAAATATTTTCTAAGTAGAAGAAAGTTTGAAAATAGTTACAAAAATTCCAAATTTAGCTTTGTTTTCTTTCTTTATTCAATTTTTGCTCTCAACTCTCTTTGTAAATATTTGTGTAAGTTATCTTATGTCTTGAAAAACAAAACAAAAAATCCTTATGTATTTTTTCCAATATTACCGAGAATACAAGGAAAAAATGAAAAAATAAGTTTAACAATTTTATTTCAATTTAATTACATATTTTACTAAATATCAAGATAACAATTATCTAATAATAAAGTAAACAAAAATGTGTTCCAATGGCAACATGCCATTTTTCAACTTTAATAAAGCAAATGATGACTTAAGATATTAGATACTTTTATTATTTTAATCATATAATAATTATATAATTAAATACAAATATCTTAAATATATGTATCTTAATATATGTATTATACTTACATTAAATATCTCAAATACATATATAATTATATATGTCAAATATCACAATTTAATATTTAATTAATGTGTATTTAATAATATCAAATATTTAAATACAAATACACATTAATTTGAAATGAAGATTAAGTCCGGATTGCATGTATTTTTTATTTAACCGAAAATACAAAATTGTCCTAGTGCTCTATGAGTATATTTCATTAGTGAAACTCTATAGGTTCAGGTATATCCATCATGAAATCAAATTTAGTGTCTATAATTCACTCACACGTAAATTACAACGAACACGAATAAACTCTCTGAACGTACAGGTTGAGGAATTCGCATACGTATAATCACTTCGTCATTCTTATCCGGATTATTCTAGAGATATAGATATAAACGTCAAATCTCTATAGATATAATCACGTCAACGTTTCTATTAGCAATCCCCTAATAACACTTAGAACTGATTTCTACAGTGTACCACATGTCCATGGATTTAATAGATTGCTAATTCCATATTGAATACATATGTTATGTACACAGAATTGACGAATCATTTCTTAATACACACAGGATATCCTGAGCATCAATCCACACCGAATGAACAGCGGAGGTCTGATCTAAATAGATCGGTGACGTGACTGTCATCTAAGTGTGGAGGATAACTTATATATCTACATTGGTATCTCAAGGTAAAGAATCACTATGCTCACTCAACCCGAGAAGATTCTTATTGACGTTGGTGTACCATCTATTAAGAATATTCGATGAGTCGTTCGATGTTTATCCGCTATAAACACCTACACGTCTATACGAGTCTCCAAGACTCATAGTTCACTGAGAAACCATCAGAATCCAAGATTCCAATATATGACATGTATCAGTCTCAACGAGTTTATTTTATTGACTAAGTAATGTAAACCTTGATCGGGAACTGTTTAAGAATGACAACGTCATGATATAACTCAATGTCAGTTGCGATGCTTTTACAACATATCATAACTAATCATTCTAAGGTCGGTTACGTCTTCACCTATTAATGAATTTGTTATATAAAAGAAACTGATCATTTTATTCATAATAAAATGTTACATTAGTATTTACACAGAAATACATAATAAAATTGGCGCTCAGAGCACCAACCCTAACAGGTACTACACCCGAGAGGCACTAAGATGTATAAAGATCTCAAAAGACAGTATTGTTAGGGCAGTTATGTAACGTGACATCATTGAGTATGTATCTCAGTGTATGACATCTCAACAGGTAAAAGCATAGCATTAGGGGCCAGCTGGAATGCTACAATATTTACCTATCACCGACTGGAAATGGGCCCACATCACCATGGACTTTATGTCGGGTTTACCGAAGATGCGATAATGATTTTGTTTGGGTAATTTTTGACCTGATCCAGCTCATATCATTTCATGGATTGAAAGTCCCCATCAATAAAGTGGCTATCTATGAGGAGACGCCAGTTCAAATTTTAGATCGTAAAGTTAGCGTCCTTTGTTGCAAAGAGATTCCACTTGTGAATGTCTTGTGGCAGACCATAGTGTTGAGGAGGCTACTTGGGAGCTTGAATCTGAGATGGTGGAGATATATCCTCATTTTTTAATATGTAAACTCTTTGTTGTAGCTTAGACTCGTTTTGTATTTTAATTTCGGGAAAAAATTCTCTTAAATGGAATGATGTAATAACCCAAGTATTACCTAAGGGTATTTTTATCTTTTCCCTAAAAAGTCCCGGTAAAACGAGTCAAATAATAAAAAAAATTCAATTTTCAAAATTGGACAAAAATGACAAAATTTTAAAATTTTAGAGACCTTTTTGAGAAAATCATATACGTGGGGTTAATTTTGTGATTGCCTAGAATTTAGGGGTTTGACTGATAATTTCTTGGGGCTTCCACTTGGAGCCCCTCTTGCCTTTAAAAAAAACTTTTTCCCCTCATTTACATGACCAGCTTCTTCTTTTTCTCTCTCTCATTCCAAATTTTTTCACTCTCACACACTCTCTCTAATTAAGCCAAGCTTTTGCTGCCGTTAACGCCACTACACCTCCGGCCAGTCACCACCACACATACCACCACCGTGAAGCCCTCGACGTCAGCATTCTGATGACACCTGTGGTGAAGCAAATAGAGCTTCCATAAGAGAGATATAACAAGTTGAAATTTGGTATTTTTCCACTGTTTCCTCCTCATGTGCTGCCACCGCTCCTCCACTATTGTCACCATTAGAGAATGAGACTTTCTCTAGTAATTTCTGATCAAATACCACCGGTTCCGTCTTGATCCAACACTATTTGAGAAATTTACCTTTTCCGGATTTTGGTAGTTTGGTTTTCGTGCCAGAATTCAAAATCCGACCGTTGGATCGACGATCCGAACATATCAAAATATTTTCCTTACTGATACGAGAATTATGGTATACATATCCACCATTGAAAGTCTCCAATTTCCGAGTTTGATTTTCAAAGCGGGCTCTATGTGTATCATAAAATGTGCCAGGAATTTCAGGACAGGTCGTCGTCAGTTTGCTTCTCAATAGATCCGTCTGGACTCATCGAGTAAATTTATCGAGATTGACTTCGCGTTTTGAGCGTCCAGTTGAGGTAGGGGTTCGATTTCACACCTTAATTTTGATTTTAATTAAATTTATTTATATTGTTATGATTTGCCTATAAAATGATTTGAAATATGTTTTAACATTAGCCATGATTTATGAAACTATAAAATGACGCGTTGGGTCGTATGACTCGATAATAATGAGTTTATTGTTTTATTTTATAAATATTTGTATGGCAGTATAAATGTAAATTGGAACGGACTTAGATTGGTAAAAATATTAAAATTGGATATATTAAAATTGATATATATATATAGAGCCCTGTTATGGCGCATATCTTGGTTATTATTTAGCCCATTGCTGCACTTATTTTTGTGGAGTACCATTTAGCCCACCTTATAAACCTCGGTTGATCCGTTGCTGCAATTATTATGCGGCATCGAGTTGCGCTATTTGGACAATGATGACGCATCTCTGGGTGATAGTCTCAAACCTGTTTGTTTATTATCACCTCGTTGTGGCATTTGATCATAAGGAGTCGTTCGTGGCATATGATCATGTTTGTTATGTGGCCCCACATGACACATTGTTTGTTTATAGCTCCAGCGTTGGGAGTCTGGTTACGCAGCCTCATGTGGAATTTCACTCACACGTTTATTTAAATGATTAATATGTTGAGGATGTATATTTAATTATATTGATAAAATATATAAATTATAACTATTTCTTAGCTCGTATCTTTAATATTATTTTATTGGGCATATATATATATATATATATATCTTACTAACCATGCAAGATTTTGAGAAAAATCAATTAAGGTAAGTTATTAAATCCCTACTGAGCGTGTGATTTTGCTCACCCCTTCTTTATCACTTTCAGGTTGAGATTTAGGTGACCGAGATCTTGAGGATAGCTTCGACGCCGCCTGATCTTGAGTTGTTTAGAGTGGGGACCTCTCGCAACTCATTATTGCTAAGGATTTAATAGGGATTTTTGGGTCATGTCATATATAATTATGTACCCGTTTATTTAGTTATGAGATGATGTGTACGTTTTATGCACCTTATTTTAACATTTAAACCTCATATGGCGATCATATTTATTATAGGAATTTTTATTGTTCATTTTAAACTAGTGCTTTTTTTTGTAAATTTTATCATTTTATAAATCCTCGGGGCATGTGTTTAACTTTTACTATTTTTTAAAAATCGAATTTGAAATAATTTCATATTTATCATTGACTCTGATTTTAGGTCGTGACAGTTTTTCATTATCTTCACCATTTTCATTTCCACCATCTCTTCATCTTCATATATTATCCTACAAACAAAATAAAAATATTGGATGTTAATATAATATATAAAAAATGAAACAAAACCCTTAAGGAAAAAATAATAAAAGAGAGAAGAAGAGTAGGAGAGGAAGAAAGTGAGAATAGGAGAAATGAAAGAGCAAATGAATATTTATAGGAATAAATAACCTTTAGTGACGGCAGTCTATTTTGTCGTAAAAAGTTCTCAAATAGTGGGAATTATTTCTGTCAAAATTTTAATCTTTAGTGTCAAAATTTTTGACTTTTACCGTAAAAATTCATTTCTAAATGATAAAAATTTAAACTTAATTTTAGAAGGCGATTAATTCAAATTTGAGAAGGTGGGAAATTTAAAAATTTAAATTTACACTTTAGCGGCGAAATTCAAATTCGATGCTAAATGTTTATAATATAGCGTCGAATAAATTATTTGAATTAATGGTTGCTTTATTTAGGGATAAATTTTAAAATAATTATTTTTGTGCTATTTAAATAGATGAATCGAAGGAAGATATCAAATTGAGTTCGTGTTGTTAGCTTTTCTCTACACTAGAGGAACGTCTTCATATCGACCATCCTATTTTACTCATCCATATATTTTCATCACAATATAATTATTTTCAAAATTAAAATATGCCCTATTCAGCATTCAGATGCAAATTAGTTCTTTTCTTTTAAGTGAATCACTTGTGGTTTAGTTTGCTATGTCATGTGATTCTTTTGTTTTACTCAATAGAGCTCTCCCTTTGATTTAGGAGAAATGATGAGCTCTCATTGATTTAATAAAATGAATGAATTTATGTTTCATTGTTGCTCTACATTCAATTAATCTTTTTAATTGCCAAAATTGAATAGTCTCTACTTGGTTTAATCTAATTAATGAATTTATATTTCATGATTGTTCTAAATTTAATGAATCTGTTTAACTGTTAAAACTGAAGTGTATTTTGAATTCATGGTATGTGTCATGATTGCTCTAAATTCAATGAATCCTTTGATTGCCAAAATTAAAGGATTTTTTTTTTTTTAATAATGGTTGCTTTATTGATGGGTAAATTTTAAATTTTTTTTTTGTGCTATTTAAATTCAAGTTCGACATTGAGCGGTAAATTTTTAACATTGAAAATGGAGTTTCGACGTTAAGATTGTAATATGCCTCGAAGTAGTTCTGGACGCTAAATACATATATTGTTAGTGTCGAAAAAAATTTCGACACTAAAGGGTTTATTAGCGTCGAAAAAAGAATTTCAACATTAAAGATTTGGATGCTAAAGATCTTTTTTTGTAGTGAATCAAATTTCATCCATCTACAGATATTAGATATTCAGACAAAAAATAAATATTTTTTCATAACTTTGTCAGTACCAATGATTCTTTGGAAAATTACCATTTAAATTTACACATAAGTCATAGATTTTTTTGTGGTTGCTAAATTTCTTTAATATCATAATCTTGTGACTTGTGGTGTTTGATGCTTGCAAAGGAAAAGGGGAAAATTTGACATGTATATATGAAGATAAGATGTGTATACAATTAATTAGGGAGGCTAATTTTGTTTTAGAAATGACTATGTATAAATTTAAAATATATATAATATAATTTGGTCTAAATGAAGATTTTCATTTTTCCCTATTGAAATTAACTTCTATCACTTGTCTCTCTAAAATTATTGTAATACCACATTACTGACTTAAAAAACTAAAATCTTTTATAATTATACTCTTAAATAACTGGACAGCTTTTAGAAGTTGTTATATGAAGCTTTCAAGTCAAGTGTATGTTAGGTGTGTTTGGAGGTTTGAATGTCCATCCCAGTGAATTCATGAGCGAGTCAGGTGAGGTTCGAACGTGAAATTAGTTTCAAGGACGTGCATGTCAGGTGCGTCTAGAGGTTCGAATGTCCCTACGAGAATTATTTTCATTGACAAATTTTAAGCCAGTTTTAAGGCTTTGGAACCCCTAACCTTCACAATTTTGAATTGAAGATTGGTCGTTGAAGTTTTGGTATTGCAAGTTCATGAATTGAATTCATAGAGACTTCAGAGTTACTAGAGAAGGTTGTTTGGTGCGGACTTAAGGAGTTACCTAAGGTTATTATAGTTGGGGTAATTGTGTCTTCAAAATTTCGTCATGAGTTTATTAATCATCAATGTAAGTTTCTCTATATAGAGAATTCACATGCTAACCTATACTTGGAGTGGTTTTTCTCTATAAATAATTTTTTACTTGTAAATAAATTTAGTGTTATTTGTTTTCGTTATTGTAATTTAATTTATGCCATTTACTTGTGTTTAGATTAAGAATGTGGCTTTGATTAGATTTAAGGATGTATGTTTTTAACCATAAAAACTCTAGTTTAAATATATATTAGATAAAGTAGATTTCTTATTTCGCAGAGTTTATATCTATTCATGTGTAGCAGGGCCGCCCTTGGCTATATGTGGATGAGAAGACTGCCTAAGGCCTCCAAATTTTTCTATTATAGTACTAAAATAACTTAACAGTCAAGGATCCCGATTTTTTATATTAAACTATTATGACACAATCAATGGGCTTGAAATATAAAAATCGCCTTAAATCCTAAAAATACAAGGGTCGACTCTATTCCATTCGTGTATTAGGATTAAAACCTTGTTGATTTTCAAAAACTTTCATAATTTATCCTAGAAATTAATTGAGAAAAGATTTTGCTGTAAAAAGTGCCACATAAATTATGTATGTTATTGGCTTGTGTAAAGTCATGTTTGTAGAGTCATTTTTCAATGTGCTTCAATTTCTTACATGATCCTGACTCGTGAGCTTATTGAAGGTGGTTCCTATAACCGAGTAATTAACATAATATGATGGCAGTTCAATCAAGAGAAGTTAACTCTTAATCGACTATTTTTACCTGTTTCATAAAATAAAATTTTAATTTCATCGTAAATAAAGGAATAATACAAACATGAGGACCTAATTGCTTTTATTGATGCAATTTTCTTTATTATGTATATATTTGATATCACACACACACATTATCATCAACTCTACATAAGAGCTCTAATATAAGAAAATTTCTACTATTTAATGGTGTTACGCTTTCACCCCATATAATAATTCAATAATATCTAGTCATATATGATAAAATAATAAAAAATAATAATAATTAAATGAATGATAATTATATCTCATATGCTCCATCTGATAAGTTGGTGTTGTCCGATCATTCATATAATGATGATATCAAAGAATTACTCTTAATATAAACATGTATAATTCAAGTTGATTATATTCATATCGATGTTGTATGATTTTTGCAGAAGAAATTCTTAGTACATATCTAATAATCAAATTAATAGTTACAATTAACATAAACATGAGTTAGAATATACAATAATCAATGAATTTTTAACAATTATAATCTCATGAATAGCTCACCAGCATCAATCATTAATCGACTGTCGGGTCTTATTTGTGCATATTCAAAATTATAAATTTTCAACTCGATTCGCATAATATTATCTAGATGGGCATTTGAATGGTCTCGATTGGATTTTGTTAAATCCAAGTCCACGTCTTAATTTTTTTAAAAGTCTCTGACAAGTCAAGTCTCTGGACTTAAGCGCAAATGAAGTTGAGCTTGACTGGACTTCGTTCAAATTCAAAATTTACAAACAACTAATTATATTACATACAATAAAATAATATCAATTTTGAATTTTTGATATACCTAATAAAATAATACATCATTCAACAAATCGCCACTTTCAACATTTAAATAATAAAAATGCTACAATATTATTAAAATAAAATTTCATAATTCATAATTCTACCAGAAATAAAATTTATTCTAATTCTTGAGGGCATTCGTCTTCGCCTTGCAATTCTTTTTCGGTAAAAATTTTCTTCAGGAATTCAACCTAATAAAAAACAAAATATTTATTAAAAAAAATCTAATTTTTATTAAAAATAAATAAATAAACACACAAATGGTGCATTATAAATAGTCAGAAAATGACAGTAAACACTATAGAGAAACAAATCAAAACAGCAATTTCAAGATGCAAAATAAATTAAATCCAGGCAAAAAATAAAAAACATTTCCACAATACAGAACATCAATCAAAAAACAAGGAAAAAAAAAATCTAACTTACGTGAAATAAGATTTCACGTTCTTTGAGATGGTCTCAGCTACCCACGCAGTCTCTGAAACATTCCCTGTTGATTGACGCCAATGTTACCTGAAAATAATAATAATAATAATAATAATAATAATAATTGGAATGACTCTTAATATAAAAATGTAAAAATATTGATTTTAATTCATTTTTCTCGTACCTGGGCTTAAAGGCGGATGCATAATCCAAGTAGACACAAGGAATACGTTCTATCAAGGGCCAATATTGTCCTAAATCCTTCTTGCACCTTTCTCCTATCAACGGACATCTAATGATATATAAAATCAAAAGTGAGAAGGGCAGGCCATTCTCTGGAAAGTATTGGAGCTTTGGACAATTTTGGAACCAAAGAGATTCCAATGAAGTGTGTTCTCCAACAGTTGAGGATATGCATTCTAGATTTGGAAAATCATATATCTTCAGACGATTTAGAGATGTAGGTAATGACAACACGTCGCAACACTCTCCTCCATAAAGAAAGAGATTTCTAATAGAAGTGAATCTGTGGAATCCCCCCAACTCCAACATCGGCTTATAAATCCTTTCATAATCAATTGAAAGATAAACAATGTTGGTTGCAAATCCGAATCCAAAGCCTTCTATGTTTGTACAATTTCGGATTGCCAAATCTCGAAGAGAGGTGAGATGGTGCATGAAGGTTATTGTCTTCAGTTTACCACACCCATCTATCTGAAGCTGGGTCAATTTACCACACCCATCTATCGCAAGCTCGGTTAGTTTATCACACCCAAGTATCAGAAGCTCGGTCAGTTCATCACATCCAGCTTGTCCTATCGACTCCAGCTCTGAGAGTGCTTGAATACGAAGAGTCTTAAGAGCCTTTGGTAGATTGCCTCGCGATGACAAGCAAGCAAGCTTTGAGCAATTATAAACATCAATAGATTCAATCGTGGCAGGTATCTCGCTTTTTGACCATAAGGATATCAGAGATGGACACTCGTTCACATATAAATCCTCAAGAAAAGAGGTGTACCTACTGCTGCCATTGTTGATGTCTTCGCTTTCGTCTATCAATGTCGTAAGATTACGACAATTGATGACCTCAAGCTGCTTAAGCCTTGGTGGCACCCTGGCAATGTATGTCAATGAATGACAAGAAGCAATTCTCAAGCTTTCAAGAGGAGCATTACCGTTGTTGTGCAACAAAGCCTGAGGTAAAGATTCCAGTGATTGGCATCCTGAAATCTCTATCCCTTTAAGGGAACAAAGGCTCAGCAATGCTATTGGTAGCTTCACTAGGCTTTGGCAGTAGCCTAATTTCAGGTATTGAAGTTTGCATAACCACCCTTGCTGTTTTTGGTAGTCTTCTTCGTCTTCCTCTGCAACCAAGGAAACAAGTTGGGGAAAGTCTTTAATCTCAAATCGGTGAAGGGAGCTAATATCCTGTAGTAATCTGCTTCCATTCTTCCATAAATATGTTAGCTTCTCAGAGTTGTGAATCGCCAATTCCTCTACGTTCAGTAACTGATCTTGCTCAAGCTCCCCTTTTAGAAACACTTGATTTATCAAATCATTGGAAACCAATGATGAATTCAGTAAGCTGAGATCGATTGCACTTCTCTGCATCACCTTTTTGCATCCACGGATTTCAAATTTGCAGAGAGTTTGAGTGAATGGAACTGACACTACCAATTGTCTACAGTCTCGAATGACAAGACTCTCCAATGAAGGAAGCCGTTCTGGCAAGCTTCCGAGAAGAATAGGACAATTTACAAGAGAAAGCTCTCGTAGTTTAGGAAAAACTAGTACCTCTTGACCAGATCCATGAGGGATCCAATCCTCCCACTGACTCATAAGCTCAAAAGAAAGAGTTTCCAATAATGGAAAAGCCACTGAACCATTGTTTCCATAGAATTCTTGACCCACACTCTTTACTCCATCCATTCCAGTTACAAAAAGATGCTTTAAAACAGGCAGTTGTCCGACTGACGCTAAAGAAGAGCACGTGCAACATCTTTCAAATCGTAAGAGCACTAAATTTGCCAACGCACCATTTTCTAACCATGTTGGAAACTTGGTTCCGCCATAGCCACTGATAGTGAACTCTTCCAAATTTTCATGAGGTCTTAGCATATCAAGCACTTGTGTATCAGTTCCAGCCTCCATTGAATTCCCATTACTATAATTCCATTTGAGAACTAATACATTAAGTTTTTGTTTACCATTTAACTCGGCATCAATCGCATCACCGGCATCTTTTACATTCTCCAACCTTGAAATCATGAGCTCTCCTTGAAGATTCTTCAATGACTTCAACTCTTGTAACCCAGAGCCATTGTTTTCACCGATGACAAATTGACACAATGTCTTGAGACATGTCAACTTACCAATTCGTAGAGGCATTTCCTCTAGTTTAGAAGCACCTGAATTGTCGAGATGGCACAACTTTTTTAGATTTCCCATGTCTGCACATAATTTCCTCAAACACAAGCAGTCTTCTAATAAAAGTGTGTGCAAATTGTAAAGCATATTTATTGATTCTGGCAAGGTTTCAATTGAAGTTCCAGAGAGGTCGAGATGCCGTAAGTACTTCAAATCACCAATTGAATTTGGTATCTCGTAGATTTCATACCCTTCCAAAGATAATACCCTTAAGCGTTGCAGTTTCAACAACAAATGTACAACGTTATAAGATAAGTAGCCGCTTCCCAACGAAACTGGCAAAAAAGTTCGCAAGTTTTTGGCATCAGCGATTGGTCCGAACATTCGAATGGAATCATAATTGCCACGACTGTATGAAAAATGACGAAGAGTTTTGTAAAACTCTTGCTGCTTGGAACCATCCAGTGTGTCCTCCATTCTAAAATATATTTTTCCTGCGGCCATTGAGCTAGATCATTGATGAGGTCATGCATCACAAACAATGATGAATCTGTTCTTGATTGTTGGAAGAATGACCTTGATTGCAGCTCTTGAAAATAATTACGGCCTAATTCTTCCATTTCCTCGCCAATCTTATTAGAATGCAGTAAACCCTCAGCCATCCATAGTGAGACTATCTCTTTCTCACCAAATTCATAGTCCTTTGGGAGCAATGCACAATGTGAAAAACATCGTTTTAAATGTGCAGGAAGATAATAATAACTTACTCGAAGAGCTCGCATAATATCACTTCCTTCTTCTGGTAAATCCCATATCTTGTTAATCAACACCTTCTTCCAATCACGTTGGTCGTATTTACCTCGTAACAAACCTCCAAGTGTTTTCGCTGCAAGAGGCAAGCCGTTGCACTTTTTGGCAATCTCCTTGCCAATTTCTTCCAAGTGTTGGTGCTTGTTGAAATCTTTGGTCCCCAAAGAGTGCTGAGTAAATACAAGAAGACAATCATCAACAGACAGCTTTTCCAATTCATAAGCTGGAACTGTACCCATTATGGATGAAACACCTTGATTACGAGTTGTGACTATAATCTTACTTCCTGCTGCACCAGCAACAAATGGAAGTCTAAGATTAGTCCATTCACCGTAATTCTCATTCCACATGTCATCCAAAACAAGTAGGAATTTCTTTACAGATAATTCTTTCTTCAGTTTGACCTGAAGTGAATTGAGATCATCACCAGAGGCAGTCCCCGGAGAAATCGCATTGAGAATTGTTCCTGTGACCCGGACAGCATCAAAATCTTCAGAAACACAAGCCCAAGCTTTTAAATCAAAATGGGATTCTACCATTTTGTCATTGTAAACAAGCTGAGCTAGAGTTGTCTTCCCCAACCCTCCCATCCCTATAATAGGAATAACGGAGAGCCCGCCATCAGAACTCGAATCATCCTTCAACAACAAATCAACTATTTCCTCCTCGCACCTTCTCTGCCATGTACTTCAGCTTCAATCACCAACGACGTTGTCTCTGGCTGTTTCCTTGCTCTTTTGGACCTCCCTCCTGAATTTTCTTTCAACTCCAATAGGTCTTTCTGTGTTGTAATCTCTTGCAATCTACCAGTGATCTTCGCAACTTTAGATGCCATCATGGAATCAAACTTAATAGATCCAGGGCTGAATTTGGTGCAGCAAGTGGGAATGAGCTTATGCAACTTACTCATACTAGTGTTGGGTTGTTGATCAGGTTCATTCAACAACTCCCTCCGCAAAGCTTCAGTTGCAAACTCATCTAATATGTCTTCAATATCATAAGCCAAGTTTTGAAGTTCCTCAAGCCAGATTCTTACTGAAGACTCCCTCGTCTGCTTCTCATCTGCATCATCAAGCACAAGCTTTGATCTTGACTAACATTCTCTCCCACTTCTTGAGATCGGCTTGGATTTGCTCTTGGCGTGCAAACAGCTGAAGTCCCTTCGTAGCCAACTTCTTGAACAACATCTCAAGGGAGACAGCAAGAATGGTCTCACCAATAATGGACATTTTTTTTTTTAAGGGGAAGAAACGGAAGGGGTTTTGGAAGTTGAAGAGAAGAATATCTGCAGAAATTGAAGTGATGAAAATAAAGAAAAAGCTTTCGATTGTATTGTGAAGGGTAAGGCAAAAAGAAAGTGCCTACACAAAAGAGTTTGACAATCGAAGGAATCGTGATTCGTGAAGCCAGCTATGATAGATTTATTTATTTATTTATAAATTTATTGACAGCAAGATAGATTTATTGACAGATAGATTTTTAGGGATTTTTTTATTATTATTATTATTATTATTATTATTATTATTATTATTTGTAATACATTATATATGGGCTATTATATATAGATTATTGTAAAAATTTATATTTTACATATCGCGTTTTTCTGTAATTATTTCGAATTCTGTATTCACCAATACTAATAGAGGTGGGACATTCGACCCTTCTCTCGACTCTTACAAAAGATTTTGGTGTGAATATAACTTTTGATCAAAACAACTTAGCAAAAATAATTTTATGTTATTAGATTTTGTCCAATTAAGTTCGAGTTTTAGATTCTATTATGTTTGTAATCGAATTGAAATGACCATTTATTTATTGTGGTGTTTTATTAATAAAATTTTTCATATTTTGTGTAAGACTTGTATGTGTTTGACTTTGATTGAGAATCGCTCAAAGAAATAATGTAGCTGTATTTTTTCCTTTTTTATTATTTCAATATTGAATTTTTGGTTTATTTAAAATAATAATAATTTTTAAGATTCAAAATTTATTTTTTGAATTTCTTATTTTAGGAAGTAAATTTTGTTGATAAATTTTATTGTAATTACTGCATTCAGAATATTTTATTGTAAATTGAAATTCAGATTTTGATCCATGCTCTCTCTTCAAAGCAAACACAAAAAATAAGTGTACAATGACTATTCAGAATATTTTTAAATTATAATTTTTTTTTTTATGTTATATAATTGCAACATGTACTGCTTTTACTAATTTAATCAAAGAATGGTAGGAAGTAATGTGAAAAGAAGCCACATATATTTGATGACTAAATGATGAAGATGATAATTAGTTGGTAAAACGTATAACATGTGACATGTTCCTGATTTATGAAATACAAATGTCAAATACAATTTTTTTTATTTTTTTATTTTTTATGATAGAGATGCCACTTGTTCTTGTCGGAGAGGGGAAATTAAAGTGATGTACTCTCATTTTAGATTTGGGTTATTTTCGTGATAAAAGGTAATTATGTGATTTCGTCTCGAAAACTAATAACATCATTAGTAATTATATGGGCATGACTGTTAACATGGCATATTGTGGAAATATTGAAGGATAAAATAATCACGTAATGTCATATTATCATAGATTAATGGTGTTACCAATTTTGTCAAGTTTTGCTAACATATGAATTTAAAGAATAGTCTTTTGTCATGAAAAAAATCACAATACTGATTTCATAAATTAAGTGATAAAGTGCGAAAAAGTGGTGGTAATTCATATCTTAAAAAATCTTTAGGTCTGATATTTTAGAGTCCAATTAGTATTGGGACGTGCTTCTGCTTTCTGCTCAAGTCTAATAGTGTATTCTTGTACACACGTACTTTTGTTGATTAGACAATTTTCCCTTCTTAGGGGGTGTATTCAATTGAGATTTTAAAAGACTATTTATGAATAAATAAGTCATGTAGATTTTAAAAGACATTTAAAGAATGTAATAGACATTTAAAGAATGTGATGACTTACAAGATTTTATTAGATTTCTTTTAATCAAGATTTTTTACACATTTAAAAATCATTATTGTGCTAAATTCATTTTGTACATTATTATCTATCCGAATGAAGAAGTTATGTTGGCCTCAAATAAAATCTCGGAAATTATCTTTAAATGCGATAGAATTTTCCTACTCGAAAATGAAATTCATTAAGAAAAATAGTTGGAGAAATGATATTATCAGTTGCATTAAAAGAAAGTCATATTGTTTTATTTGAAAGAAAAAATAAGAAATTACTAATAAGCAAGTAATTTGTTCACGAAGAACTAACATATATGTTCATCTTCTATTTTCTAACTAACATGTATGTTCATCTTCTATTTTCTAACACTAAAAAAAATCTTATGTAAAAAGTCTCATGGGTTAGGGTGGGATTTTTTATAGAGTTTGATATTTATAATTTTCACTAAAAAGTCCCACAGAATCACACATATAAAAGAATCCTTCAATACCATAAGACTTTCTATTACTTGTTTAAAATCCTGATTGAATATCACTAGATTTGGATGCACTCTTTAAAAAATCTTAATAGTCTTAATGGAATACCACAAGACTTTTTAGATTATTTAAAAATATTAATTGAATACCACAAGACTTATTTAACCCAAAAAAGTCTTTTAAAATCTCAATTGAATACACGCATTTAGTTTGTTTTTCTTAAATTGCTTTTAGTGTTTATCTGTTGGAGTTCTCTGTGAGCCTGGAATCTTTCAATACATAGAGTTGATTTTTTTTTTCTCGAATTTCCTTTTTTTAATGTTAAACACATATTCTTGTTCATGATTAAGAATAATTTATCTCCAAAACAGAGAAACATGAACATAAATTCAAAATCTGATTGGTGCCAAAGGTACCTACAGTCACCAACTATATTATAATTTTATAAAATTTAAGCTTCATTCTTACAGATTTTAGTGACTTACACAGTTACACCCAAGAGTATTAAGGGGCGTGATTTGGTGGTGTAGGATTCAGGATTTGCCCTTCAGGTCTTGGGTTCTAATTCAGGGAATGCGTTTTTTATAAAAGCATGTGACAGTCGGGGGTTTTACCTGTTCCGTTTAAGCCCGGAAGAGGTGGTTTGACTACGAGATTACCAACGATGGTAAAAAAAAAATATCCTCAAGTTATCATATGAATTAGAAGTTTCCCTCAATTATTAACTTCACAGCTTGTACTAATATGATCATCAGCAACACAGTTAAGCTAGTATGAATTTGTAAATTGCCTCCAGCATTTTCAATTCTGGACTCAACAACAGTATAAAAAATTCAGATAAAGTTAAAAGATCAAGAAATGATCACAAGGATGAAGTTTTGATATGAAACAGGATACGAAAAGATGAAACCCGATCCAAGATCCCGTAAACCCCCAAATAACTTGTCCTTGAAAACCCTTGGAGATAGCCTTAGATGAATTTTGCCAGCAAATCGGACGCCACAAAGGATGCCAACCCTTTGATAAGTCTTTATTCAATCACTGAACGATCATAAAATTTTCTCAATCTCAAGAAAAGGTTACTATTCACGCACAAAAAATAGGGTCCTTCATTAATAGTTGTTTTTGAGTTTAAATAGTAACATACTCAAACCCTAAGAGAGCTAAAAAGACTAATATAGCCCTAAACTACCCATTATCAACTAAAAGCCATAATTCCTAATTTTCAGCCCACTTTGAACCCATAAATAAATAAAATAAATTAACCCAAATAATAAATAAAAACGGTAATCCCCGTTGGTTCCATACATGCAAATAAATAATAAATATGCCTAAATAACTGAAAACGATTCATGCTGCTCCTCGATGACTTGGGTCAAGTGTATAACTCTTGAACCCTCTTCCTTGAAGTCCAATTGGTCTCGAACCTGCTTGTTCAAGTCAGCTACATGATGTTGGGCCAGGCCTGCCATAGCTTCCTTGATCCTCCTAGCTCTGTGTCTTGTAATTGGTCCAACCGGTACATGGATTGGATCGGTTGTGGTCTGGACCGAATCAGGTGCAGCTAGGATCACATCATCCCCTCCCTCTTGAAAAGGATTCGACTGCGAATCGACACCTGCATCAAAAGGGGACAAATCAGAAACATTAAATGAAGCAGAAACATTATACTCACCAGACAGATCAAGCTTATATGCATTATCATTGATCCTTTCGATGACTTGAAAAGGACCATCTCCTCGGGGTTGAAGCTTGGATCTTCGTTGAGTCGGAAACCTTTCATTACGCATGTGTAACCAAACCCAATCACCAGGCTCAAACACTACGCGTTTACGGCCTTTATTCGCATGAGAAGCGTACTGCTCATTTTTCCGTAATATGTGTTCACGTGCTTTCTCATGTATTTGTTTCACCAATTCTGCTTTCTTTTTCCCATCTAAACCTACTCTTTCCTCAACATGCAAAGGCAATAAATCCAATGGTGTTAGTGGGTTAAAGCCATATACAATTTCAAAAGGTGAATATGAAGTAGAAGAATGAATGCACCTATTGTATGCAAACTCTATAAATGGCAAACACTCTTCCCATGATTTTAGATTTTTAGTGACTATAGTGCGAAGCAATTGAGTCAAAGTCGATTGACAACCTCTGTCTGTCCATCTGTTTGAGGGTGACACGTAGTAGAATAAAGTAATTTAGTCCCTAGCTTACCCCACAAAACCTTCCAGAATGACTCAAGAATTTAACATCTCTATCAGAAACTATACTCCTAGGAATCCCATGTAGTCGTATTACTTCCCTAAAAAATAAGTCTGATATATTAGTGGCATCATCAGTTTTATGGCATGCAATAAGTGTGCCATTTTGCTAAATCTATCAACCACTACAAAAATGGAATCCTTACCTAGTTTAGTCCTAGGTAAACCCAACACAAAATCCATCGAAATATCTACCCATGGTTCACTAGGTACAGGTAATGGAGTATATAATCCATGAGCCTTCACCCTAGATTTGGCTTTTCTACAAATGAGACACTGATCACAAATTCGCTTTACATCACGCTTCATCTTAGGCCAATCAAAATGCTCATTTAAGGTTTCTAGGGTCTTACTAATTTCAAAATGTCCCATTAGTCCACCTCCATGAGCCTCTCTCACTAATAGCTCACGCATACTACAAGAATGAATGCACGCACAACTTATTTTCTCTAAACAAAAATCTCTCATGCTGGTAGAATTTACTAAATGCATATTTAATACATGCAGCATATATATCACTAAAATCCACATCACATGCATAAAGCTCTTTAATAAATTCAAACCCTAACATTTTAGCACTTAAAGAAGTAAGTAAAACATACATGTGTGACAAGGCATCTGCAACTACATTTTCTTTACCTTGTTTGTAGCGAATGACGTACGGGAATGTCTCTACAAACTTCATCCATTTAGCATGCCTCTTGTTCAATTTTCCTTGTCCTTTAAGGTGTTTCAAACTCTCATGATCTGTGTGTATCACGAACTCTTTGGGCTATAGGTAATGCTGCCAATTCTCCAGTGCTCGAACAAGTGCATACAACTCCTTATCGTACGTGGGATACCTCAAAGCTGCCCCGTTCAACTTTTCACTGAAGTATGCAATCGGTCTTTTCTCTTGCATCAATACCGCCCCAATACCTATGCCACTTGCGTCACACTCTATCTCAAATGTGTTCTCAAAATTAGGTAGTGCGAGGACTGGTGCACTGCATAACCTTTCCTTGAGAGTCTGAAAAGCATTCTCTTGAGCTTCACCCCACTGAAATCCAACATCTTCTTGACTACCTCAGTCAATGGTGCTGTTATGCTATTGAAGTCCTTCACAAAACGCCTGTAGAAACTCGCCAATCCATGAAAGCTCTAACCTCAGACACTGTAGTAGGTGTTGGCCAATCTCTAATCGCTTTAACTTTCTCTTCATCCATTCTATGCCATCTGCAGTCACTACAAAACTACAAAACCAAGAAAAACGACTCTATCCATGCAAAATGTGCATTTCTTATAATTAGCAAATAATTTTCTTTTCTTAAAATATCAAGCACATTTTTCAAATGATCTACATGTTCATCTAAAGATTTACTGTATACT
The DNA here is from genome assembly GCA_019454045.1 of Zanthoxylum bungeanum. Lineage (NCBI taxonomy): Eukaryota > Viridiplantae > Streptophyta > Magnoliopsida > Sapindales > Rutaceae > Zanthoxylum > Zanthoxylum bungeanum. Next base: position 8,065 of record SKCR01001682.1, on the reverse strand, counting down.
AATATGTCATCAAAATAGACCACTACAAACTTCCCTATACATGCACGCAACACATGGTTCATAAGTCTCATAAAAGTACTAGGGGCGTTTGTTAAACCAAAAGGCATACTAACCACTCATATAGCCCATATTTAGTTTTAAAAGCGGTCTTCCATTCGTCACATTCTCTCATACGAATCTGGTGATATCCACTCTTAAGGTCAATTTTACTAAAAATCTTAGATCCATGCAGTTCATTTAACATATCATCTAGTCTAGGAATGAGATGTCGATACTTTACCGTGATATTATTGATGGCACGACAATCCACACACATACGTCATGTCCCATCCTTCTTAGGCACTAATAACACTGGTACTTCGCACAGGCTCATACTTTCTCGTACATAGCCCTTTTCCATCAACTCCTCAACTTGCCTCTGAAGTTCTTTGGTCTCCTCAGGATTACTCCTATATGCGGGTCTATTAGGAATGACAGCTCCAGGCACGAAATCAATCTGATGTTCTATCCCTCGAATGGGTGGAAGCCCATTAGGGATGTCCTCTGTGAGCACGTCTGCAAATTCCTGCAAAAGAGAAGATATAGAAACAGGAAGTGAATTGTTAGTGTTAGTAAGTAAAGAAAAATGTGGTGTGTCTTTATACACTAGCAGCAACATTAGTTTGCTAGCTTTGTAGGCTCTCCTCACTTCTCACTCACCTAGATAAAAACTCTTTTTCACTCTCCCTTTCTTCTCACTCTTTCTCTCAGTCCCCTTTCCCTTAGGTTTACTCTCGGTTCTAATCTCAGTGTTTCCCCCACTCTCTGGTTTAGATCTCATTTTCTCACTATTATCACTCTTACCCCCCAATGATGCGGTCTCTCTCTCTCTCTCTCTCTTTCCCTTTCTAACTGTAATTTGACTTGATCATCATGGAACTGTTTTGGTGTCAAAGGGTATAATGTAATGGGTTTGCCCTTATGCTGGAAAGAATATTTGTTTCGAAACCCATCATGTATCACCTTTCTATCGAATTGCCACGGCCTCCCCAAAAGTATGTGACTTGTTTGCATAGGTACCACATCGCACAACACCTCATCCGTGTAAGGTCCAATGGTAAAAGTCAACATTACCTGCTTGGTCACCCTGACCTCACCACACTCATTTAGCCATTGTAGCTTATATGGCTTAGGATGTGCTAAACATGACAATCCCAATCTTGCCACCAATGTTGTGCTAGCCACATTGGTGCAACTACCCACATCTATGATCATACTAAATGACTTCCCATTCACACTACACCTAGTATGAAAAATATTCTCTCTCTGTTGTTTAGTCTCCTCCTCGACTATCTGTGTTGTCAATGCTCTCCTGGACACAAGCGACAAGTTATCTAGTGGGTATGCTGCTCCCTCATCATCATTAGCATCCTCTAACGCATGCATCTCATCTTCCACCTCCTCATATGTGGAATCAATATTACCATCATCCTTCATTATTAGTGTTCACTTGTTTGGGCACTGTGATGCATAATGTCCCATACCCAAGCACTTAAAACACTTTACCTCATTGGATTTTGGAATTACCACTTCAGACTTAACCTTAAGCCTATCTGCCTCCACTTCTTTTCCCTTACCACTATCAGTCTTGAGCTTATTGAAACCCTCATCTCTCCGCTCATTATTAGGCCACTTCCCCCTCCAAGCAGAAGTTCCATGTGCAGTGTATCTAGATGCGGATTTCTTCCTCAACTGTCTTTCTACCTTGATCGCCATATGTAGCATATCATCCAACCAACCACATAATGATGCAACTCAACTACACTTCGCAATCTCCTTATTTAACCCTCCTAAAAAATCGAGCCATTGTGGCTTCTCTATCCTCCACCATATTCGCCCTAATCATCGCTACCTTCATCTCTGTATGATAGTCCTCAACACTCTTCGAACCCTGATACAAATGTTGTAGCTTCTGATATAACTCTCTGTAATAGTGGCTTGGAATGAACCTCTTACGCATAAGAGCCTTTAACTCCTCCCAAGTCTCAAATGGCCTCTCATGGTTCCTCCTCCTATTAGTTACCAACTGATCCCACCAAATCACCGCATATTCTGTAAACTCAATTGCAGCCAACTTCACATTCTTCTCATCAGAATACCTATGACAATTAAATATTAGCTCAATCTTCCTTTGCCAGTCCAAGTACGCCTTTGGATCATTTCTGCCATGGAAAGATGGAATTTTCATCTTGATACTGCCTAGGTCACCATCAATATCATCTCTCCTACCATGATCTCTCATGTCAGGCTCCCTCCGATAGTCATAATTATGCTCATCATATGCATCTCTCCCATATCTATCTCCAAATCTGTCACCAAACCTATCACCAAATCGTCTATTTTCTCCCTCATATGCCTTTCTATCTCCTCTCTATGAAAACCTCTCTCGCTCATCAAACCTCCTATCTCGCCTGTCATATCTCCTCTCATACCGGCTATCCCGCGGCCTATTCCTATCCTCCTCATCTTCGAACTCATCCAACTCCTCCATATCATCCAGATTATTCTCTGCCTCAAACTCATGTATAGGTACCATAGGTGGTTGTTGCTCTGCCTGTTCCTGCCTGCCTAGATTGTTGTCGCCCCTCAACCTCATTCTGACCACCAGAGAATTGAAGACTAGTAACCTCCCTCGACAACCTCTCTATTGCCGCATTCATAGTTCCAAACATCTCTCGGAACTCAGCCATATTCTGCTCCATGATTTTAAACCTCTCATCAACGTCCATATCTTTCTCTGCTATCTTACTTAACAAACAGATTAGTAATAACAAGAAATAAATAAATTAAACAAATAAAAACCTCACGAACTCTCGTGTTTCACTCTCTCTCAAACACTCTCTTCGAAAAAATTACCTCCGTTCAATGTCGATCGCTAACCATCAATGGATTGCACAATCCGTGTGTAGTCCAAAAGTCAGCAAAATCCACAAGGAATCAAATGAATAAGGGTATCAAGTAATATAAGAGGTGACTCGAGAAGCAACGACGATACTCGATCAATAAAACCTAAAACTAGAGTGCAAAAGGAATGAATAAAGGCACAAGTGCGATGGGTACCATGCAAATCCTGGCAATGTGAGTTTAGAATTTTTTTTTTTTTGACACTGCTACACTGCCGATAAGCAAATTCTAGATTGATATCACTGTGAAATTCAGACCCCACACTTGCTTAGAACAAAACTCAAGAAACACAGGCAACAAAAGTATAGAAAAAAAAAGAGAATAAAGCTGCAATATATAAGCATCAATTAAAAAAATAAAAAAATTTGAGACAGGCGTGAATCCTTACCTTTTGCTCTCTCTCTTTTTTGTTTTTTTTTTTTGTTTTTTTTTTTTGACTTTTTTGTTTTTTTTTTCACTTCAATACTGCAATTAATATTGCAGAACTTTGTTTGAAAGGCCAACAAACAAGCAAAAGGCGGAACTGTGACAAGCCTTTTTTTTCAGACAGAACGCTAACAGAAAACAAAAGGAAAGAAAAAAAATTGATAGACCAGAAACAAAGAAAAAACGGAAAAAGAAAGAAAAAAAAGAAAGCAAAAAAAAATAGAGATAAATAATTAAAAGTCAGACCTGAAATCTGGCTCTGATACCAATTGATATGAAACAGGATACGAAAAGATGAAACCCGATCAAGATCCCGTAGACCCCCAAAGAACTTGTCATTGAAAACCCTTGGAGATAGCCTTAGATGAATTTTGCCAGCAAATCGGACGCCACAAAGGATGCCAACCCTTTGATAAGTCTTTGTTCAATCACTGAACGATCATAAAATTTTTCTCAATCTCAAGAAAAGGTTACTATTCACGCACAAAAAATAGGGTCCTTCATTTAGAGTTGTTTTTGAGTTTAAATAGTAACATACTCAAACCTTAAGAGAGCTAAAAAGACTAATATAGCCCTAAACTACCCATTATCAACTAAAAGCCCATAATTCCTAATTTTCAGCCCACTTTGAACCCATAACTAAATAAAATAAATTAACCCAAATAATAAATAAAAACGGTAATCCCCGTTGGTTCCATACATGCAAATAAATAATAAATATGCCTAAATAACTGAAAACGATTCATGCTGCTCCTCGATGACTTGGGTCAAGTGTATAACTCTTGAACCCTCTTCCTTGAAGTCCAATTGGTCTCGAACCTGCTTGTTCAAGTCAGCTACATGATGTTGGGCCAGGCCTGCCATAGCGTCCTTGATCCTCCTAGCTCTGTGTCTCGTAATTGGTCCAACCGGTACATGGATTGGATCGGTTGTGGTTTGGACCGAATCAGGTGCAGTTAGGATCACATCAAGTTTGATTCTCATTTCCCTTGAGCAAACGGCTGCAGTCTATGAACATGAAAAGTCAAAGCAAAGTTTCATAGGAAAGCCATTGACTGTTATCCTAAATTAATATTTTTTTTGGTACCAGTCACACATTTTCACGTCAAAGTTCACATGGACTTAAAACTATTTTATCACAGTTGGTATGTGCATTGCCTTATCATCTACTTTTGCAACCAATTATTGGCTTCAAAGTGTGAATATTATATGGGGTTTGGCTTAAAATGATTGAGACATTTTAAGAGACATATATTAGGCTCTATTTGAAATCGTTTTTTCATTAAGTTCAATAAAATTTAGGTTTCTTTCTTTATAATTGTACGTGTTAAATTTGGACCAATTCGCCCAGGCCCAATAACAGCCAGAGTCCAAATTTCTTAAAATAACTTTCAGACCAAGATTTGATCAAAAGCCCTAACCCTTTGCATCTCACCCATATTCCAAGGAAAGCCCAAGCAACTCATTTGCTTTCCACAGAAAAACATCACCTTATGTTCTCCGCACATTCAGATGACTCATCTCATCACTGAAAGATAAATGCTAAAACGTGTTATGGGTCCCACCCCTATAAATGCAACCCATGTACCAACCAGAAAAGAAAATCCTTTAGACCTATATAAAGAAGCAGAATTCATAATATAAGGGGCATCTTCATTCAAGATTAAGCCTTCTAATTCTAACTCTCGGCTCTCATACTTCAGATCTCCAAAGCTCTCACCCCTTAGACACCCACTGTGGATGCTGGTTTTCGCCCGAGGTCCACAATCAGAATTTGTAGATTGGGGGCATTAACGATCCTGCAAAACAAAGATAAAGTGAACGGGAGTAGACTACCACCGGTATGGTGGGTGCCGGGTACACTCCGACGCTCAAGTTAGTATAGTGAAATGAGCTGCCATTATGTAATATGAGGAAATAAGGCTTATTGTTACCTTACTTTCTTTTGATAGCCGTGAGGGCGGTGACAAAGGAATGGAATTCTCAGAACTTGTGTCAAAGAATAGAAGTTTTTAAGAGTGATGTTCAGCCTCCATGAACCTTGAGTTATCTTCCCTTTTATAGATCTGAAAAGAGATTATTTTGTAGCTGTGATAAAAGCTGGCAGTGGGTCCACAACGTGCTGATATATCTGGCTATGGAACCCACAACGTGTCTTGGATCCAACTTTCGGCGTTGCATGTGTTTGTGTTTAGAAAAAGTAAAAATAGTTAGTAACAATCATGTCTTATGCTGTCTATTTTATTTAGCTTTTCATTTGTAGTGTTCTGTACCGATAGAATAAAGTCTTCTGGGCTGGGTTTTCTAATATGTTTTTTAAGGGCCAATATTTATGGGCTTTTAGTATTGAATCTTGACGAGAAAAGACAGTTTTACCCTCGGGTCCAAATTTGGCACGTACAGTTTGTTCCATACTCTTTAAGTCAAAAAGTTTTTGACTTTGAGAGTAATAAATCGAATGTATCATCTGGGATTTGCTCTTTAGTATGTAAAACTTATTCTTAATCGTTTGGAGTAGTCATTTAATCTTAACAAGAATGATTTTCTGAACCAGTTGAAGATCAGGATTCTGTCTAATTCTACCTGAACAAATGAGGAATGTTTCCTGTCGACTGAACCTGGTGAAGGTCAGGATAATTCCCATGCTACGGGTCCGTGGACCAGGGGAATTACTCATGTCGCCTGGGCCAGCTGAAGGCCAGGTCTTAAACTTGACTCTATGTGAGCCAGTGGGGAATGTTCCCAGTCGACTGAACCTGGTGAAGGTCAGGATAATCCCCATGCTACGGGTCCGTGGACCAGGAGAATCACTCATGTCGCCTGGACCAGCTGAAGGCCAGGTCTTAAACTTGACTCTATGTGAGCCAGTGGGGAATGTTCCCAGTCAACTGAACCTGGTGAAGGTCAGGATAATCCCCATGCTACGGGTCCGTGGACCAGGGGAATCACTCATGTCGCCTGGACCAGCTGAAGGTCAGGTCTTAACTTGACTCTATGTGAGCCAGTGGGGAATGTTCCCAGTCGACTGAACCTGGTGAAGGTCAGGATAATCCCCATGCTATGGGTCCGTGGACCAGGGGAATCACTCATGTCGCCTGGACCAGCTGAAGGCCAGGTCTTAAACTTAACTCTATGTGAGCCAGTGGGGAATGTTCCCAGTCGACTGAACCTGGTGAAGGTCAGGATAATCCCCATGCTACGGGTCCGTGGACCAGGGGAATCACTCATGTCGCCTGGACCAGCTGAAGGCCAGGTCTTAAACTTGACTCTATGTGAGCCAGTGGGGAATGTTCCCAGTCGACTGAACCTGGTGAAGGTCAGGATAATCCCCATGCTACGGGTCCGTGGACCAGGGGAATTACTCATATCGCCTGGACCAGATGAAGGCCAGGTCTTAAACTTGACTTTATGTGAGCCAGTGGGGAATGTTCCCAGTCGACTGAACCTGGTGGAGGTCAGGAAAATCCCCATATAATGTCATGTCGATTGGAATATCATAACCCTGTCGACTGGAAAAATAACTTGGAACATTCTTTCTTGCTCATCGATTGGAGTGTTCATACAATAAACTCACCACAAACTTGTCGACTGGAATATCTGCTAAGTTTTCATACTTACATGTCGACTGGAATATACTTATATCACGTCTTCATGTATTGTCGACTGGAATGTACCTGCCCTGTCGACTGGAATAACAACTAGAAACATTCTCTCATGTTCGTCGATTGGGGTGTTCCTACAAAGATCTTACCACATACTTGTCGACTAGAATATATGCAAAGTTTCATACCATATACTCGTCGACTGAAATATATTTACATCAAGTCTTCATGTAATGTCGACTGAAGTGTACATGTCGACTGGAATATATTTGCATCACGTCTTCATGTAGTGTCGACTGGAATGTACCTGCAAACATATACCTGTCTACTGGAATAACAACTTGAAACATTCTCTCATGTTCGTCGATTGGGGTGTTCCTACAAAGATCTTACCACATACTTGTCGACTGGAATATATGCAAAGTTTCATACCATATACTCGTCGACTGGAATATATTTACATCAAGTCTTCATGTAATGTCGACTGAAGTGTACATGTCGACTGGAATATATTTGCATCACGTCTTCATGTAGTGTCGACTGGAATGTACCTGCAAACATATACCTGTCTACTGGAATAACAACTTGAAACATTCTCTCATGTTCGTCGATTGGGGTGTTCCTACAAAGATCTTACCACATACTTGTCGACTGGAATATATGCAAAGTTTCATACCATATACTCGTCGACTGTAATATATTTACATCAAGTCTTCATGTAATGTCGACTGAAGTGTACATGTCGACTGGAATATATTTGCATCACATCTTCATGTAGTGTCGACTGGAATGTACCTGCAAACATATACCTGTCTACTGGAATAACAACTTGAAACATTCTCTCATGTTCGTCGATTGGGGTGTTCCTACAAAGATCTTACCACATACTTGTCGACTGGAATATATGCAAAGTTTCATACCATATACTCGTCGACTGGAATATATTTACATCAAGTCTTCATGTAATGTCGACTGAAGTGTACATGTCGACTGGAATATATTTGCATCACGTCTTCATGTAGTGTCGACTGGAATGTACCTGCAAACATATACCTGTCTACTGGAATAACAACTTGAAACATTCTCTCATGTTC
>SKCR01001681.1:0-28157 GCA_019454045.1 Zanthoxylum bungeanum | reverse complement strand
GAAAAGTGGCATTTGTCGATACAAACACCTTATTATCTCGAGGATTATAAAACACACCTCCCATTGTGCCTTTTGCATATCCTACAAAGAAACAAACTTCAGAACGCATTTCCAACTTTGTTGTCTTACCCATTAGCACATATGCTGGGCACCCCCATATACGAAAGTGACTCAAACTGGGTTTGTGGCCACTCCATAACTCTAAAGGTGTTCTAGGTACTGACTTAGATGGAACTACATTCAAAATGTAGGTTGCTGTTTGTATAGCATACCCCCAAAACGATTTTGGAAGTGAAGAATAACTCACACATGGAACGAATCATGTCGAGTAAAGTTCGATTTCTCCTCTCAGCTACACCATTTTGCTGAGGTGTACCAGGTGCAGTTAGTTGGGATAAAATCCCATACTCTAATAGGTGATCTTTGAATTCATTATCAAGGTATTCACCTCCTCGATCTGATCGAAGGCACTTGATTGATTTACCTAATTGCTTTTCCGTTTCGATTTGGAATTCTTTAAACTTTCCAAAAGTTTCAGACTTATGTCTCATTAGGTAAACATAACCATATCTGGAGTAATCATCAACAAAAGTAACGAAGTACTCATAACCACCTCTTGCTTGTGTAGACATAGGTCCGCAAACATCTGAATGTATAAGCTTCAGTGGTTCTTGGGCCCTATTGCCTTTTGCAGAGAAAGGCCTCTTTGTCATCTTACCTTCAAGACATGATTCACAGACTGGTAGAGTACCAACATTTAGTTCTCTTAAAGGACCATCCTTTACAAGCCTATTTATCCTGTCAAGATTTATATGACCAAGTCTTAGGTGCCATAGATATGTTATCAGTGTGAGAAATGTTTTGCTTCTTTGTTTTTGGCAATGCAACTTTGAACATTTCAGCATTCAATAATGAATTAAAATTGGGCCTTATTACATAGAGCCCATTTTCAATAAAACCAGAACAAATATTCAAACATTTCTTGAAATAACAACTGATTATTATCAAAAGAAACTGAATAACATTGTTCATAAAGTCGAGAAACTGAAATGAGGTTTCTAGTAAACCCCGGTACGAAATAAACATTATTCAAAAATAAAAATTTATTGTTCTCAACATAAAATTTTATTTGTCCAACTGCTGATGCTGAAACTAAAGCGTCATTCCCAACTCTCAAATAAAGTCCCCATAGCAAGTCTTGTGTAAGAATCAAGCATCTGTAAGAGAAAAACAAATATGATTAGTCGCTCCTGAATCAATTATCCAGGGTGATAAATCATTTTCAACTAAACAAGATTCAGTAACAAGTAAATCCGATTTACCTTGATTATTGTTTGGCTTGTTTCTTTTGCTGCTGCTTCCCGCTTGTTTTCTCAGTTCCTGAACTCTTACCTTATTCTTATTTTCTTTCTCTTCTTAAGAGAAGAGTTAGAGTTAGAAGGTTCAACAACATTTGCTTTTACCTTGTTCTCCACAGAAAAAAAGACTCAAAAGTGTGAGTTCGATAAGTAATTGAGTCAAAGTATAACTCAAGTTACTCATATAGTAATATCTTTTGAACTGGAGAAATTGTGGGCTAAGACTTTCCAAAATTAAGTCCACTTTTATGCCTTCATCTATAGTTGCACCGTTGATTTCAGCTTCATGAATCATACTAATCATCATTAGCACATGTTCACGAACAGGGGTTCCAGCTTCCATTTTGCAGTTCAAGACTTTCCTGAATGCTTTATGTTTGGCTTGATCAGAGGTTTCGCCAAACATGCCCTGTAGAGACTCCATTATCTCATAAGCAGTCTCTGTCTTTTCGAACTTTGCTTTAAGAACATTGGACATAGTGGCAAGTAAATGACAACAAGCCTTGTCATTTCCTCGAACCCAATTCTCATAGGCATCTATAATGTTTTTGTTTGCATTTCCAGCAGGTTTGGGAGGACATTCCTCTATCAGGACAAACTTCAGGTTATCCAGCACAAGTATTAAATTCATGTCATATTTCCACTTAGCAAAGTTATCACCAGTTAATTTTTCAGTAGCAAGCAGTGATTGGATTGGATTTGACATATTTCTGAAATCATTAAAAAAATATTCTAAATTATTCCATGCATAAAATTCAAAATAAATTTGGCATAGTAATCATGATGCATGATGCATATGCAAAACACTAAAATATATATGCACTACTATAGCCTCGGAAAAATTAATAAGCATATTATGTTGCCTTAGGGTCGATCATAATACCTATTAAAATAGAGACAATCTCAATATAATAATTTTTTTTTTCAATATCTCATATTTTCAAAAATTATTAATAACCGATATTTTGGTCTAAATATAATTAACACTTTTAATATATTATATGAGTGTAACCACCGTTTTGGATCCTAAAAAATTAACTCATAATAACCACCTTAGGTAAGTTAATTATGAAATACATTTTATAAATCCTATCATAAGAAGTACAACCTTGATATTAACCTAAGCAAATACTTTCCTTAGGGAGGATGAAACTAAAGTCATCACGAAGCCCCACTTAGATTTCACGATGTTGCACTAACGGTGGAGACCAAAGGATGTTTTGACAAACTACCCGCTCCCACTCATTATTTTAAGTTTAGTGATTAATATGTAAAACATCTAATGTTTTGAAAACTTAGCGTGGAAAAAGACCAAGAATTCAAAATTAAAGGTCTTTAATTTCAAATTAATTGTTTCATAATAAAATTACCCGCTTTACTAATAAAACTTAAATTCATTATGAAACATCTAAGTTATTCATGATAAACAATTTATTATAAAAACTTAGAACTGAATTTTGTGACATTACAAATTTTAACAATTTAAAATTAATTCACAATATTATTTAATCGACTAATCGATAAAAAATCTAAAATAATAGTTTTGAATCAAATTATAAACTATTTACTATCATAAATAAATTTATGAAAATGCACATGTATGTATGGCATGTATAATGCAAGAGTAGGCATTGTGCTAATTCTATATGTCATTTAAAATATGCATGAGAATAAACATTTTATAATTCACACAAAATAAATAAATTGGATATTAACGGGTTGACAATTTGGGTATTTCTAAAATTACAAATAACAAAAATAAAATTACATTAATCTCAAATCTAGAAAAAAAATATAATATATATTTTGACATTCTTACTTTTTCCAACATAATTATATTTATGCACCAAATATATATATATAAACCTTTTTTTTTTTTTTTTTGTTTTTTTTGTTTTTCTCCCGGCAGCAGCCCCTTGCTGCATGTGCAGCAATGAGGCTGCTGCCTAGCAGCAGCCACGCTGCTGCCTAGCAGCAGCCGTGGCTGCTGCACTGTGCAGCAGTCTCACTGCTGCACAGTGCAGGGAAAATATATATATATATATATATTCTGGAAATATAAAACCGTCCGTCCGTGCATCGTCTATTTGGCTTGATCTTGATCTCAATCTCGAACAATTACAAAAAAAATAACAATTACAAAAAGAAATACCCATTTAATTTGGGTTTACATATCCAATATATAAGCAAAAAATTAAAATCCTAACCCAAGGTCAACCATACAATTAACGATTAATATCCATACATTCACCATCACATGAATACATAAAAATGCATAGCCTACTCTTTTACATACATATTAAAATGATTTACAATAAATCATTCTTATTAATATACTAGAATAAATACGACCGCTCATGATACCAATTGTTGGATCAGAGAGTTCATGCGCAGCGGAAATCGTGTTTTGGTGACAGGAAAATTATTTTCACATGAACAATAAAATCCGGATCCGGATCCGTATTCTCTAGTATATTATAATAAAAAAATATTAAGAACTCAGGTTAGTAATATACCTTTAGATCTGGATCTCTTTGAATCACGATTCTTCGAACCACGATTCCTCGACTTATCTCCTCACCTCAAACAGCACGTGTGGGCGTAAAAATAAATGCGAAGAACACTCTAATTTTTTAGTGAATGATTCGTGTACTCAACTCATGAGACGAATCATGTAGGGTTATTTTGTTTATGGTTTTCTCAAAACCAAACTAAGAAAAATCAAAAACAAAACATTTCCTGTTTTTCCAATTTTTTCTCTCTCTTGCTCACTTCTTTAGTGTTGTTATCATTCCCTCTTTGCTCACGTTTTATTTTTATTTTATATTGTATTAGATTTCTATTGGATCAACTCTTTTGATCAAAATAGAATTCTTATCCCATGGATGAATTAGGATCAATACAAATTCATTAAGGATATTATTAATTTTAATTTTCAAAAAATCAAAAAATAAAAAATCCTTAATATTTATCTCATAATTTATCAAAGATAATTCATTAAAAACAATTTCAAAAATTTCAACTTTTGAAATATTATCTTATTCAAATAATTAATCAAATTAATTAAATATTAATTTTCATAAATTAATAAATAGATACATTATCTATTAATAAATATATTAAGACAACATTTGTCATAATTTCCAAACAAGAGCTATATGGAATAATTAGAGTGTAAAATAATTCATAATTATTTTAAATAATTCTCAACTATTTTTCTTCGCAATTATAATCGTTCGAACAGTGATAGAAGACGACGAGGGGACCGATGGACCTATAATTCTAAGCTCCAATAATTCCGTCGATTAATTATAAACTCTTTTATTAATCAAACGAAATTATTAATTCTGGAGTAACTCCACTAAATACCCAGAATTGCACTCTCAGAATTATAGAATTAATTACTCAAAGTATTCGTCCATTGATATAGTCATTACCTATGCAATGATCCTCCATAATAGATTCGTAAAGGAGCTAGGTATAAAATATCCGTTAACCTCTCCAATTACATCTTTATCCTTGACTTCCATTAGTTCTCAAGTGAACAATTAATTCATAACTTTTATGAATTTGCGCGCTAATCGTTCAGGTCTGAACTAACAAACAAGGGAATCTTATGAAACGGATTTCATTATATCAGGTTAGCATTCCCAGCTATTCATTCAACTCATTCCCAAATACAAGGTTTACGAAATGTAATAAATACAAAACCATACCGAGTAAATTAAAGAATGGATTAATATGATATAGGAGTCTGCTAAATATAATGATTTAAGATCATCACATATATGACCATCATTATGATAAAATTGACGTTCCATATTAACGAATTATTAGAACTTTACAATTTTATCGGGTCCTGTCCAATATAATCTTATTATATAAAATACATTCATTTTTATGTCTCTACATAATATAGTCTGGATAGAACTATACCATTCATAATGGAATGAACTGTATTTATGACTTTGGATTTGAAGATTCCCGACTTCAAATCATAGTCATGGACAAATTTTGATTATTACTCTTTAAACTTTATCCATGCATATATGCATGTAACATTTTACATACACATATATGTTTAATTTAAAGCTACATAAATAATCACAGAATTTTCATGAATTTTATAAAGCAATTCAAAATGCATACATGGAATAAAATAAAATCACAAATCTATTAATCAATCATGTTTCGAACATATTTGCTTGTCGGGCATACAAATCCCAACATTTCAACGATTCAAAACTATATATATATATTGAAATACCGTTTGCTTCTTATATGCATCACCGATCAATTTGGATAGAATGTTTTTTTTTAAAAAAATAATGCAATGGTTTGTTTGGCCGCAAACATTAATTTTTCGTATGTGCTAATTGATAGGCTTAAAAAAAACAAAAGCTAAATTCTGTAAATTTGAATATATAAATCTAAAGATCGAGGGGTAGACACTTTCTTACCTTATTTATAGGCTTGGTTTAAATTTTTTATTATCTTGCAGAACATATTTTCTCTTTCTTCAGAAGTTGGGCACTGATGGTCACATCTATGGTATATAAGAATATCAAATATTATTAGATTTAAATATGTTATTGTGATAATTAAATATATAATTTAAATCATTAAATATGTAAATTCTATTAATAAATATAAAACTTTGGATACCATAATAGTAGCTTACAGTTCATCTATAACATATTTTATAATTATAAGAAAATATTATAAAGATTGCCATCAGCGTTTGCCATCAGAGCTCTCATCCACCTGAAATTAAATTCCCATGGCCATATAGCGAATTCAATTTCCTTTCTATAAAATATTTTATAATTGTAATAAAATATTATAAAGGCTATTGCAATATTTGTCATCGGAGCTCTCATCTTCTGCTTCTCATCAGCAGAACGATTGTCACCATGTTGATAATCTCTTAGGTCATGTTCTCTTCAAAGGAAAGAAAGTGGGAGGAGAGGAGAGGAAATTAAATTTCCTATGTTTAGTTGACAAATTTTAACACCAATATAAATAATTTAAAATGAATTGACGTAAAAAATTATGGAGTGGACCCGGATTAATTATCTAAATTAAAATAATATTATTTTTAATTATTTATAAAATAAAATTGAATAAAATAAAATTATAATTTTATTGCTAAATAATTTATTTATTTTTAGATTAATTGCTTTATAATTTCATTTTTTAAATGTAAATGTACTAATAAATATTCATAGTTTAGTATAAAAAGGATAAATTTGTCCAATTTTTTTTTTTTATCTAATCTTCTCCTCCTCTAATTGCATACACAAACTAAATAATGAAATTAAATTCTCATCTTCTTTCCTCTCCTCTCCTTCCAACCAAATACGACGTTAGTGCCATAGCCAGGAAAAGAGCCTAATTCTGATACTAATTGATAGAACAAAAAATTCTGAATATTATTTTTTATTGAATGAAAGATACTTACAAACTAGGATTTTAATACCCTTTTATACTAAAATCATAAATAAGATGAAATTATCAAAAGGGTAATTCATATTATTATGACATAATTAAAATATTCTAATCTTATTAAAACTAGGAAAGAAAATGAAATTAATATCTGATTTCTAAATAAAAAATAAAAATCAGGAAAGAATCTTGAAAATAAAAATGAAAACTAAAACTGTGATTCGAGCCATTTTAAAAGGAATTTAAGAATGATTTGCGGAACCAAATCGGCATAGCGGACCATCTATGCATCTTATCAATAGTTTTGAAAAAAATATATATATTACGAGTTAAAAACAAATGTCTGTGGCCTACACTATGATCCTTTTATTTATAAGAGTAGATTTTTCAACTTTGCTCGTTAATATATAAAAAGTTCATGAGAACTTATCACTATATATTATTGTTGGTTCAAGTCTTGTGTGTTATCGAAGTAGACTTTCGAACTCACTTCAATTATAATATATCGTGATAAGTTAAGTTTAGATAATTTTTTAATAGATTTGTATAATAGTATCCCAAAGAGTGTGGTTTGACGATATATATCTTAAAATTTGATTGTCAGATTTTGGATTTTAGTTTAATAATATATTTTTTGAAGGGATTTGAGACAACATAATATTTTATCCGATCTATTTAAACCCAAATCGGGTGATTTAGTGATGAGATTTCCAATGTTTGTAAAGGAAAATAAAAATTTGCATAATATTTGTTATAACTTATGAAGATGGATCGTAATTCGTAAGTTTGTATTTTCAATTCTCAAGGGCGGCAAACAAATTTCAAATCAAACAAAAAATGATACAAAACAAATGGTGGGTGTTGACTGTGGCTTCCAAAGTCTTTGGAAAGCGAATAATAAGATCATGACTCGTCTTAGTTGTTGTTTTGCTGGCCTCCAGGCTCCATCTCATCAAATTAATATATTAATAATATAAATATGAATTGTTTTAATATAATTTAATATGATTTAAAAAATAAAAATAAGAAGGTGGAAAAACTCAAATCATTTATTTTTATCTTTTACCTCTTAAGATTCTAACTCAAATAGTCTGTCAATTAATAGGGATTACAAAAATCTCTAAGGGGACGGAGATCCTCTCCAATTGAGTGAGATTGAGGATAAAAAATTAAAAAAAATAATGTCAAATAAAATTTAATATTCATTTCTTATTCGTGGAAGTGATGAGGATTATGTAAAATCCACATATCATCATCATTATCTATTTAAATTTAAATTTTTTATTTTTAAAAAATATTACATAAATATGTATAATCTATAATTTTATGTATATTTTTATCATTATGAGAAATGAGGATGCCTACTAAAAAAATCATATTGAAAATTATGCAGTGTATATGAGTCTATTTTTTTGGTATTTTAGGATGCTCTCATTAGTGAATGACTCTACACATAGAGCCACTTTTTAAAGAGGGATCTTTCATTTTGTTAAATTACGGACTTAGAAAAAGACATAAAATATGAATTTCAATTTCTTATATATATTGTGATTTGTTTAAAAGATATTATCAATTTTTATATAAGTTTGCTTTTATTTTTGAATAATATAATAATTTAACGGATATGTTTTTAAATCACTTAAATTTATTTTAAGATAAAATTGTCGGTTATTCGATGATCAAAATCCCTCTTTTATTATCCAGCATTAAATTTTTATCTTTTTGCAAATCAAAATAGTAAATTCAAAATTAAGTTTTCAATTTTTAAAATTATTTTACTATTTTAGGTATAAAAACCTTATTATTCCTCACAGTGTTTGCACTCGAGACCAAACTCCACTTGTGTTATCACTTAATTGGATTTTCTCTCAACTGTGCTGATATATTCTTGCTTTTTACCACTCTAGGTTTTCTCTTTCAAGTTCTTTAGAGGACTAATGAACTATTCAAGGTCTTCCCAAGTGTGATTCTCAACCAACAAGTAAGATAAATAAATCATGTGTGAGAATAAGGGATTAGACACAAGAAGACAATGAAAATACGAAGCAAAAAACTCACACGCAAGTAAAAAAATTCCCGACCCGAGGAGGTCATGACATGACCTGAGGTGGTGTATAGAAGATATCATGACCCGAGGTGGTGCCTAGAATAGATCACGATCCGAGCTGGTGCCTAGAAGAGATCATGACCCGAGGTGATGTATAGAATAGATCATGACCCGAGGTGGTGATGCTTCCAGAAGAATGATAATGACCTTATAATCAAAGATCCAATGGGGAACCTCCACTTGTAAAGTAAGAAACAAGTGGTTCAAATATCTCACAAATATCTTAGATATTTTAGGAGGCAAGTGACAACAAGAGGCGGTGGATATTGATGTCAAAAGAGTGTAATGATGACCAAATGAAATATCATGACCTCATCTTCAAAGACTCGAGGACCTATAAAAAAGAGGAGAAAGAAAAGTTAAAAAAAAAGGTTTTTTTGGGATCTGCTTCATCTTCTTTGGCGGGAGATTGGGCTGAATCCTCTTCTTTATTTTTCCACGTGTGTAAATTCTTTGAGCATAATGAGAATTACCCTCCCCTCCCGTGGACGTAGGCACCCATTGTCGAACCATGTAAATCATTGTCTCGCTCTTTATTTTTTTCACATATTCTCTACAATCAAATAAATTTACGTGTTCGATGGCTTGTTTTCCGGGAAAATGACCCTGTTATTTTCTCGAACGAAAATCAACCATCAACAGTTGGCGCCGTCTGTGGGGAACATTATGAAAAGCAGCAAACACACTAAGACGATGACATAAGACGAAAATCATAGGGCTTTGGAGGTGTCTGTGGCAAGATGGATAGAGAGAATGAAAGAGAACTTGCGGATTGAAAGGGAGAGAACCCAAGCCTTCAAACAATCCATGATGGAGAGAATTAAAAAGTTAGAAGAAAGAGCGGCTGGAGAAAAGACGCAAGTATGGCCTAGTCGAATGAGGGAAGATATCGCCGGTAGTAAGAGGTTGGCCGCCATAGAAAGGGAGCGAATGGCCATGAAAATGAAACCCAGAAAAGTAGGATCAGAGGATCGATGCAATGAAGTTAGCGGATGGAAGAGGCCAGGACCAACCTAACAGGAGCTCGAGCTTACAACCAACTCGGCTGCAGGTCTAACACCTCCGCTCAGAGTTGCTCATATAACAGGGGATGCTGCTTATACTGCCCTCAGTAAGCCCTTTAGCACAAATAGCTTGGGAGATACGGGGACAAATGCCCACTGACTAAACCTGACACAGAGAAATTTAAGGTGGACAAGTGAGATCAAATGGCTTATTGCACCCACTATTAAACAAGAGGACATAGCACGGAGAATTGCAGGGATCTGCAAGAATAAGTCGAATACCTAGTGAGAAATGACTACCTCAATGAGTATGTTGATCATGAGTTCATGACGATGAGGCAGCGCCAGTAGCAAAGTCATCAGGCCCGATATCTATCACTCGGAGCAGCTGGGTTTTTTTCTCTAACATGGCATTAGCGGGACTGGGGTTTTTTCCTAGCATGAAGACATTCGTTATGGCGTTGGTCACCCATCTGGTCCGTAGCTCAGTTCGCCGGGACATTGGACTGTATGGTTCAAGATTGTTATTTATGATAACATGGGGCAAGACGATGTCTCAAGTTCCATTGTTTCTTTTTGGGTCAATACAGGGTATATGTTATATCACCTCCATTATGCTTGTCTTTTTTTTTTTTTTTTTTTTTTTACTTTTGTTTTTGTTTTACTGGACGACTTGGAGTGGAACGCAATTACTAGTGTCCGTAGAGATTGCCGGAGGTCGAAGATCTTCCCTCCTGGCTAAGTCTTGGTAAGAAAAATGATGGACCGGGGTTGGGTTACGTCCCGCCAAGTCCATATTATTGTGTATGGCATAAGGAGGGACCATTCCCTTGTGGCCAAATTATTGCATTGGCTCGTGGTTGGGTTACGTCCCGCTGAGGCCCTATTATTGTGTATTGGCACAATGAAGGAACATTCTGTTGGGAAGCGGCCGCGAGTGCGCAGCGGAAAATTAAAAAAATTATGATGTTGTTATCTCTTTGCCCAAAACCCATTTGTTTTGATTATTCTACAAGCCTAGGTATGTTACTATATATTCTAAGCATAAAAACTCATAAAAAATGCAAAGAACATAAACGTAAACATGCTAACTATCATAAGAACTCTAATTAAAAATAAAGAAAGAAAAAGACTTACTTGAACCGAAGACTCCTCCAGTCCTCCCTTCAATCTACAAGCTTTTCTCGAACTTAGCAAACTCTTACACGTTCCAAAGAGCCACCCAAGTGTGTGGCCTCCAAAGGTGCACACACCAAAGTCAAAACTCAACGGCAAGACTACGCCTTGAGAGCACATGTATTTTGCCCTTGGTGCTAGCCTAGGCAAATACCTCAAAACTTTTAACTTGAGATTCCTCTAGTCAATTAGACTTACGGATCCTCAAAATCAGTGGCTTACTCTTAAACTTTAGAGTTGTTCACTTATATAAACCCAAGATATGAAAGGTTTTGGTGTAAAAATTTGTAAAGAATTCTTTGGGTTTATATAGGTGCTCCAAAGACAACAAAATTAATTAATAATCTGATGTGGGATAAATGCTAATTAAATCTTAGCCATTGGATCTTAATATAGTGGTTTAATGAGATTATAAAACCCTAATAAGAGTTTGGGCCGAATTGGAATTCAAAACAAATAAAAAAATAAATAAAATAAAAAACGCAGATTTATTTTATTTTATTTTATTATTTTCTTATTCATTTTTCTAATTCCCAAAGTGCCCATATCGTAATTCACCAATCCATAAGCTACTTTAGAACCTCATAAATGATCTGTTCAATAATTAAACACATTGAACCATTTATGAACAATTCCTACAGCAATCATATATGCTATTAAATTTGTACTGTGCACTGTTAACCATTGATTTCGATTTTTTTTGTGTGTGACCTTTTGGGTTCCCCTCAAGTTGGACATGAAATGAATCGTGATAATTTAATCGAACATAAATTATCCTCCGATCAGATGGTTGTTCGATTTCAATGACCAAGGTTGACATCTAACAATATGCCAAGGCCCCCAAATGAGAAGGAAAGATATATACCCATTCTGTATGCGATTTACATATGATACGGTTCCTCGACTCACTGTATCCCCACCGTTTGACCTAGGGTATGGAAAATGTCTACCCATATATTCAAATGTATGATGTTGATAGTGTCATGAATCATGTTAACCCAAACATCTCACATGATTGTTCTGCTGCGGCCACAGTCTCAAGCACTGATCACACATCTCAACCCCCGAACTAGAATACTACTCTTATAAGAAAATATTATCCGAGAGAGTGGCGATTCTTTGTTGTATCTTTACAAACTTTATGTGTTTCAACAAATGACCCAATCATACCCTTATGACCGGATCTTTTGAACCGGGGAAGGAGAATTTCAAAGTCATTTGATTCACACATAAGATTGTAAAGATCTTAAGTCTAAGTACTAGTCATACAATCGATACATGAAAGTTCTCACAGACACATGGGATAAACACTCCATGTGAACACTTTCGGCAGTCAGTTCGATGGACACGAGCAACTCATGCATCCATGTGATACACCGAGCGGACGGATCTCCGCTAGTAGCCTATGAGATCAACTACCCTACTTAAGGGCGGATCATATCATCATGCTAGTTTCTCCGCTTTGTGAACGCCCAGATTATTCACAAAACTATGACTAGGAACGTTTGAGAGTAATAATTCTCATAAGGCGTGGAAGACATCATCTTATTACTCCAAGGGCTTTATTACAGTGTTTGATGATTCATATAATTTATGGAAGACACGTATAATAAAGATTTCCATTTTATTAATTAATGAAAATATTGCAAATACATGTACATATAGCCCATCCACAAGTTGGGTATAGGGCATATCCCTAACAATCTCCCACTTGCACTATAGCCAACTAGTATGAATTTGGACACCATACTCTCGGGTGTGCCTATCATGCTTTTGTTGAGTCAGCCCTTTAGTCAGAGAATCTGCAAGATTATCTTCTGTTGGTATTTTCTCTATAATAACTTATTTTCTCTCAACAATCTCCCTGATGAGATGAATCGCCTGAGTACATGTTTGGATTTCTGGTGGGACCTTGGTTCATTTGATTGAGCAATGGCGCCCGTGTTGTCACAGTACATCGTGACGCCATTCTTTATCGCGGGAAGCACTTCCTGCTCCGTGATGAACTTCTTTATCCAGACTGCTTCTTTAGCTGCCTCAGATGCTGCAATATACTCGGCGTCAGTAGTGGAGTCCGCTGTAGTTGACTGCTTTGAGATTTTCCAACTGAAAGCTCCGCCATTCAAAGTAAACAGATATCCTATTTGCGATTTGATGTCATCCCTATCGGTCTGAAAGCTCGCATCATAGTAACCAATTACTTTCTTCTCAGAACAATCTCCGTATGTCAAAAACACATCCTTAGTCCTTCTCAGATACTTGAGGATTGTTTTGACAGCTGTGCAGTGTTGCTCACCAGGATTTGCCTGATACATGCTCGTTATGCTAAGAGCATAAGAGACATCAGGTCTTGTACATAGCATGGCGTACATGATCGATCCTATTGCTGAAGCATAAAGGATCATACTCATACGCTCTCTATCTGAAGGAGTATGTGGACATTGCTCCTTAGATAATTTGATTCCATGACAAGTAGGTAAATTACCTCTTTTGGAATCTTCAATTTTGAATCTTTTCAAAACTTTATCTACGTACGTAGTTGAGAAAGTCCTAACAACCTCTTAGATCTATTACGGTAAATCTTAATACCGAAGATGTAGGCTGCTTCTCCCAAATTTTTCATGGAGAAATTCTGAGATAATCATTGCTTGGTGGCATGCATCATGGGAATATCATTCCCGATGATTAATATGTCATCGACATATAATACAAGAAATATAACAGCACTCCCACTACTTTTCCTGTAAACACAAGGCTCGTCTACATTTTTGATGAAGTCAAATTCTTTGATTGTCTCATCAAATCGTATATTCCAACTTCTGGAGGCTTGCTTGAGTCCATAAATGGATCGTTTAAGCTTGCATACTTTATTATGATCATCCTTAGATGCAAACCCCTCAGGTTGTGTCATATAGACTTCCTCTACGAGGTTCCCATTAAGGAAAGTTGTTTTGACATCCATATGCAAAATCTCATAACCAAAGTGTGCAGCTAGTGCCAGTAAAATTCGAATTGACTTTATCATTGCAACAGACGAGAAGGTTTCGTCATAGTCAATTCCTTGGATTTGTCTATAGCCTTTCACCACCAACCTAGCCTTATAGGTTTGGATGTTGCCTTCTGTATCAGTTTTACGCTTGTAAATCCACTTGCAGCCTATGGGTTTTATCCCTTCAGGTGCATCCACCAAGTCCCAGACTTGATTATGATACATAAAGTCTATTTCAGATTTTATGGCCTCAAGCCACTTGACTGAATCAATGTCACGCATTACTTCATCATAACCGGTGGGATCGTCATTATCAATGACCTGATCATGTTCCTTATCAATATGGAAACCATATCTTTCAGGCTCATATCTTTCCCTACCAGACCTTCTAAGTTCATAACCTTGTGGTTGTTCCGTCGCTGCCCTTTTGAGGGGTCTGGGGTTTAGTTCTATGTTAGTTTGTTCTTCTCATACCTCATCGAGGTTAAGTCTACTCCCACTATATTTCTTGAGAAGGAATTCATTCTCTAGAAATTTAGCATTTCGTGAGACAAATGTTCTTTGTTCATTTGGGACGTAGAACACGTATGCTCTTGAGTTCAAGACATATCCTACAAACTTACATTTAACTGCCCTATCATCCAATTTGTTAGTTTGTGTGAGCTTAACATATGCGTCACATCCCCAAACTCTTAGTTAACTAAAACTAGGACGTTTCCCAGACCATAACTCATATGGTGTTTGACTAACAGTCTTTGAAGGAACTTGGTTTAGTAGTAGTGTTGCAGTTTCTAAATCAAGACCCCAAAATGAAAGAGGTAGATCCGTGTCTGGCATCATTGATCAGACCATATCTAATAATGTCCGATTTCTCCTTTCAGAGACCCCATTATGATGTGGAGTTCCCGGAGGAGTCCACTGGGAAACAATGTCATTTTCTCTCAAGTAATCTTGAAATGCACCGCTTAAGTATTCACCACCTTGGTCAGACCTTAGTGACTTAATACTTTTATTAAGTTGGTTTTCTACTTCAGCTTTGAAGTCTTTGAATTTCTCAAAGGCTTCAGATTTGTACCGCATAAGGTACACATACCCATATCGCGAGTGATCATCGATAAAGGTAATAAAGTATGAGAATCCACCTCTAGCGGTGACTGACATTGGTCCGCATACATCAGAGTGTATGAGTTCTAATGTCTCTGCTGCACGCTATCATTTACCTTTGAAGGGTAATTTGGTCATTTTACCAAGTAAACAATATTCACAAGTTCCATAAAGTTCATATTTGAAGGGTCTGAAATACCCATCCTTATGTAGCTTATTTAATCTTGTTTCATTGATATGACCTAAACGACTGTGCCATAGAAGTGATTCATTGAGATTATTCGAGTTAACGTTGTATATATTATAGGTTGAACATTCTTTGTTAGTTTGTAAGACATAGATACCATTATTCAAAATACCATCTCCATATTTTATTTCATTGAAATAAATAAAACATTCATTACAACTTATTAGGCATGAAAAACCTTTATTACATAAAGAAGAAATTGAAATGATGTTCTTTACTAGAGAAGGCACATAAATACAATCTTCTAAGTCTAAAACTAAACCATTCGGAAAAACTAATGAATAACTCCCCACGCACAATGCAGCCAGTTTTGCTCTATTACCCATGCGTAAGTCAACCTCCCCATGACGGAGTCTCCTACTGTTTCTCAGGTCCTGCACATTGTTACACAAGTGAATCCCACAACCGGTGTCAAACACCCAAGTAGAAGGTTCAGAGTTTTGAGAATATAGTTCAATCATATACAACATACCTGAAGCATTGGGCTTCTTGGCCTCTTGAGCTTCCCTAGCTTCATTGGCTTTCAAGGATCTGCAGTCTTTCTTCCAATGACCCTTCTTTCAACAAAAGAAATATTCACCATTTCCCTTTTTCTTCTCCACCTTACCATTGTGCTTTAGGTGGTCTGGAGCATTGGCCTTGCCCTTATTTTTCTTTGGGCCTCGTGGCTTCAGGTCCGTACCCGTAAGCATGAAGGAGGTTTTAAGCTCTGGTTTCAAGTCATTCTCTGCTTGCTTTATTAGATTGTGCAATTCTGCTAAAGTAGCTTCTTTCTTAGACAGATGAAACTGCATAATAAAGTTAGAGAAGTCTTTTGGTAAGGATTGAAGAATTAGATCGTGACCTATCTCATGATCCATGATGAACCCGAGGTTGACCAATTTTTCAATGTGGCCAATCATCTTAAGCACATGTCCAATAACAGATCCTTCCTCATACCTTGTTTGGAATAAGACACATGACACTTGGAATCTCACGATATGAACAGAAGTTGCATACAACTCATTCAAGTGAAAGATGATGGTTTGAGCATCCATATCTTCGTGAGCTTTCTAAAGTTCGTCCGACATAGAGCCTAGTATTATGCAAACTGCTTGCTCATCATCATCGACGTGTTTCTTCCAAGCATCAAATGTATTTTGGTCAGCATCTTCTGCGGGTTCAGAGGGAAATGGTCTTTCAAGAACATAGAAAATCTTTTTTTGTCGTAAGACAATTTTAAGGTTTCTAAACCAGTCATTGTAGTTGTCCCCTTTGAGCTTATGCTCATCAAGGATGGAACAAAGTGATATTCTGTTTGCCATTTGAATGTTTGTGAAATATTTTAACCCACATGTTAAGAGAGAATATTAAAATTAGGAATATGTTTTCATTAATGTTTCATAATAACATGGGCTTTTAATATTATGAAGTTGCTCCCACTTAATTGTTTTAAAATTTTAAGCAAATCGCATCAACCCCAATATGATGGATTTCTTGTGGGCAAGGATCTCATTATCATCATTTCACAACTCCGACTAGGACTGGTCGTTATAAAATACGATAATTAGGTAGGTTCCCAACCAATTTATGATATAAATCACAATTCCTTGATCATTGGGTTGGGCAATCAAACATGCCATAGCTTATGCTAGTCCTTGTGGACACCCAATCTTTGCCACTAAGTTATAAGACTACGCTTAAGGGTCGCTGCGTCTTATGACTCAGAAAAGTCAAACCATTGTCAATAGTACAATTTAGGGACAAATTGGTATTGGTCAGTCTGGTAAAGCCTAGTCCTGCCAATACGGTTTAAGCCCTTTTGGTTTATACTTTACAATGGGAGGCAAATTTTAGACTTAAATTATTATTGAGGATTTTAGCAAGTTTAAGTGAATGGATTCCTCCATTGAAAATTCCCCAGAGGGAGGGTGGAGCGAACTCTCTTAAATACCCTTACCTTTTAGGCTCTTATTACCTTGGTGACATGAATAAACAATAGATCCTCCAAATTAGTCTAACACTTTAAATATGCTTTAAGGTAAGCTTTGAGTAAATGATTATCTAGATGTCTTCACAACTTTTCCTTTTGGCTATAAAAAGGCAGTGAGTGAAGGAAGACACCAAATCATTATCTAACTCTAGTAAAACCTTTGATTAAATTAACTTTAGTTTGAAAATTTTTATTAACGCCTTGGTCCCACCTCACTTGTATATTTTATAATGTCTTTTATTATAAATAAGTGATTTATATTTATTAGCCTTAAAGGTAATAAATCTCTAAGTTCATCACAAAATAATTACTTAGCTAAGGGATAAGCAATACACTATCTATTTCCTTAGAAAGTCTCTAGATACTTGCACCTTAAAATAATCATGAAAATTTTTAATCATACATAGAATCATCAAGCATATGAGTTTTAATATGTTGAAATTATTTTAGGCATTAAATAACTTTGATTAATATTTAATTATGATATTGCATTTTATTTTAATCAAATAAATTTACTATTCACGTTTTTTTATAGATGCATGAACTTTAAATTTCACAATTCAAATATTAACCAAATCATGCAAAACTTGTACCTAAAAGTAAGGTCAGTGTGTTAACTTTCCAACGAGCTTTTACACACCCAATTTCGAGTTCAAATGAGAGAGAACTAATCAAAACAAATACGGCACGCTAATACCATTGTTGGGAAGCGGCCGCTGATACCAAAACAAGAATGATTGGCTTGTTGCATGGATGACGTAGTACCTCTGTTACACCAAAGATTTTCTCCCCCAAATGATATGAGATAAATTAAAAATATAAAGAGTTAAAATAAAATATAAAGACTATTAAAATAAATGGATCACTTATATTTATTTATGTAAAAGAACGATTAATCAACGATTAAATTAACAGTACCATTCAACAAAAATAATTGAAAAATAAAATAGAAATGTATTCTCGATTCAATCGCCCATTTTTATTATTATTATTATTTGTAAATAAAAGTACCTTTTTCTTGCCCACCATCTAAATTCTGAACAGGAAAAAACATTCGTCAGAAATCATCAGAAGGAAAAAAAACAAAACACAACACAGAGACAGAGACAGAGAGGCACGACACAACAGCAAGAACAAAAACAAAAATGTCGATAGCCAGTTGCTTCTTCGCCCCCTCTTTCTCTACATTCTCTAACAACAACCTCAATCTCCACCGTCCTTCTCCTCTCCGCCTCTCCGTCACCGCCACCCCTCTCTCCCTCCACCACAACCGCCGCCTCCCCACCTCCCCTTTCCTCGTCTTCTCCACCTCTGGCTCCGACGGATACGATAACAACAGCAGCATTGGCGGCGGCGGAGGTGGTGGAAACAATTACAATGGTGGGAGTGGCGGCGGTAGTGATGGTGATGAGAATGCGTGGGAGAGGAACAAGAAGGAGGCGCTGATGGTGTTGTCGGAGGCGAAGAGGTCAATGGAGAGTCTGCCGAAGGACTTGGCGGCGGCGATCAAGGATGGGAGGATACCGGGGGTGGTGTTGACGAGGTATTTGGAGCTGGAGAAATCTGGGTTGTTCAAATGGTTGATGCAGTTTGGTGGGTTTAAGGAAAGGTTGTTGGCTGATGATCTTTTCTTGGCTAAGGTCTTTATTGAATGCGGCGTTGGTCTCTTCACTAAGGTTTGCTTCTTTGTTTCTTTTTCTTCCTTTTCTTGAAATGCTAGTTAAGTGTCGCAATTGCCTTAATTCTGTTGCGAAGCTAAATGCTGAGAATGCTTTCAGAATGTCTTTTCTGTTTTTCTACTTGAAAATAAAATTGTTATGATAATGTAGCTAATTGGATTATGGCTTTATGTTGGTATATTTTCAATATGCGTCTTCTTAGTGACTAGTTTTTTTTTGTAGTGTCAATGAATTCACATTTAGTGTAGTGTTTATTAGGTCTGGAGAGGTTAGTAAAGCAAGTTGTCTTGAGCCGCAGAATCTATGAAGCACAGTGAGGCCAAACTAGAAAACCAATGTTTCTGTGATTTTTTCGTAATTTATATACTGGCGTAGAATATAAATCTCAACAGATGTTAATACTTTTCCTTAATTTTTTAATTGTCCAGACAGCTGCAGAGTATAATCGGCGCAAAGAAAATTTTTTCAAGGAGCTTGAAATTGTTTTCGCAGACGTGGTATGGTTCTTTTCATTCATTATCATATTTTATTGATTTTCAGGTTAAATGTTTGCTTTTTCTGTGAGCTTTATATTAATCAGCAGCAAGTAGGAGTTGATTTAGAGTTTTCTTTTCCCATTTAAATATTTATGTGATATTCCTGAATATCAATTTATCGGTATTTTTTATTGTTCTTTATATTATATGCATATTTTCAATCTAAATTTATGAATTAAGTTGTTGTTTGAGAGAGGAATTGAAAAGATGTTTGATCGTTTGTGCTTTATACATTAAGTATGTTTAGTCTCTATCATTTAAGTTGTCAATTCATTTTTTTTTTAGGTAATGGCCATAATTGCAGATTTCATGCTTGTTTATCTTCCTGCTCCTACTGTCTCTCTCCGATCACCTATTGCAGTCCATGCCAGTTCTATATCCAAGTTCTTCTACAACTGTCCTGATAATGCTTTCCAGGTTCCGTATCGTCCAAATTCTGCAAAATTGTTATGAGATTACAAACAGCAGTCTTATCTGTTTTTAAAATTCTTTATTCAGGTGGCGCTATCTGGAACTTCATATTCATTGTTGCAGAGGTTAGGTGCCATAGCAGTAAGGAATTCTTCTTATGTTGCATATATTTTGTTAGGAATTCTCAAATTTAGTCTGAAAAGTAAACCTTATATTTTATACTATCTATATGTGTTATGCAGCGAAATGGGGCAAAGCTTTTTGCAGTTGGCACCACTTCATCGCTGGTAAGTTATTATTGTTCTCCCAGGAGGTTCTTTGGTTTAAACATGAGTGTCTCTGTCTTTAGATTGTTTTTGTCTCTCTATGGAGCCATAGTTGGTGACATCGAGAATGTTCTTATTAATGGGGAAATGTGCAGGCATATGGCATGCTTGAAAAACAACAATATGAGTTAATCAAGATTTACTTGAAGTCATTTGGCACGAGTTCTTGTGTCGTACTTCATGTTGTTGAGATCTTATCAAGATATAACTCAAAGCTTGCATTTATCTCTGTGTCTCCACTAGTACACACAGACACACGCAACACTCTTATATGTTGCATCGAAGGCATAACAGAGCTGGACTATGTCATATTCAATTCAGAATCTGAAATGTTGAGATGCTTCCATTTAATTGCAATTTAATTTTTCATAGGTTGGTACAGCTGTGACGAATGCCTTGATCAATGCACGGAAGGCTGTGGATAAGTCTTCCACAGCTGAAGTTGAAAATGTGCCCATAGTTTCAACCAGTGTTGCATATGGGGTCTATATGGCAGTTTCTAGCAACCTCAGGTATGCAGATTCTGATGAACATCTTTATGTTCAAACACAGGTGTTGGTATTATAATCCAAAGTTCGAAGTTCCCTTTGATGTGGATAATACATAAGATGCCTAATTGCTTTATCAAATCTTTTGAAGTCAATATGAAGTCTGAAACCCCCTTTGCTGCTTTTATTTTATTTCATTTTTTAAAATAAAATACCATGGAGTATTTTCGATCTATAGTTTCTTTTCAATGTCTGTTTGTGTACTTTTAGTTAGGGGTAAACTATAAATATTGCCAATGGCTGTGAGTTGTGACAAATTTGAGCTTTATGCAGATGTTCAAGTATAGATCTAGCTATTATGCTAGGTTGTCCTTACATAGTTACATTTTAGGCTATTGAAAAAGCTTTGTAGGAGATTCGAAATGGTATATGTATAAGAGAAACAAAATAGACAAATTGCAAATGTATATGCTGACCCCAATGGAATACTGCTCATTCCCATAAGATATGCAACTGTCCCCTAATAGATATTCCCTTTTCATATGTTATATTCTTATTGAAGGCTACTCTGCATTGGACTAGTTTAGTTACGATACAGTTGTGTTCAACAGGTACCAAGTACTGGCTGGTGTTATTGAACAACGGATTTTGGAGCCTTTACTGCATCAGCACAAGCTCATTCTCAGCACAATTTGCTTTGCTGTCCGAACAGGCAACACATACTTGGGTTCATTATTGTAAGATTCTGTTTTTGCCCTCCCAAAATTTCAATGCCCAGGATCTTTCACTTGAAATCACCTCTCATTAATTTACTTTGATTTGGCAGGTGGGTCGACTATGCTCGTTTGATAGGAATTCAAAAGGCTCATGAGGAGGAGAAGGTGTTGTCTGAGTAATGATGAGTTCTGAAGTCTGAAGCTATTGTTAGTTACATAAGTAGGTACAAGATATCTATTGGTGACAAGTACTTTGAATATCTATACGAGTTTGGAATTGGGAGTTGTCATTGTCTAGCTGACATTGTTATTGTTTTGCCAATCAACTGAAATTTTTTTTGATGTTGATTTTTTTTTCCTCACCTCTAATTCTGTTTCCAAATTTGGTTCTACATGTGTCTGGATTTAGACATCATACTAAACTTTATTGCATCTCAAAAACATTTGATGCATCTGCATCCGTCAAGTTGGTAACAAATAATGAGAGGATAAATTCTGAAAGTATTTGTCTGGCCTCTACTTTTTATGCTGTTACTTGATGCTTCTTGATTTATGATTCCTGTCGCTGGTGCAAGTTCAATTTAGCTCTTGTTGCTGAGCACAAAAAATAATGTGGTTGAGTCTTGCTTTATTAACCCCATAGATTGCTTTAAAGGCAGAAAATAATGGTAGTTTTATGACTGTCTGAACATATCGAATTCATTCTACTAGCTGTATAAAAAATAACTAAGATCATTGGGGATAAAAAAGCCGGTGGCATGTAGATATATCTATACATGCAGCTGCGGACATCAAAATTTTGTATCAAATTTAGGAAATAATTTCATCATTCGTACACAGTCTTAGCTTGATATCAGTAACATCCATGTCTCCCATGTCCTCAATGTCGCAGCATTCTGTTTTTCCCATCTAGAAGATGCATAAAGTATAAACATCATTTCTTATTCTATACTTCTGTCAATAATATGAATGCTGATGGTAATAAGATGGTATGGACACTCACCTTCTTGTGTGCTCTTGCTGGAGAAAATACATGAATTGTGTTGATGGAATCTGCAGAAACATTTCCACTTTTGGAACAAGGTGGCAGATTTCGTGGCAATGCCCGGAGGTAAGTTGTAACAAATTGGTTTCCTGTTGAATTCTCTGTGGAATGAAAGAAGAAAACATGGGGTGCTTGACATGAATTTCTAGTGAGACCTCGAGTGTTGAACATGTAAAGTGGTGGCTTATCGCTCCTCCGCCATGGCCGGAATGTCTCCAGGGGTATCGTTAGAATGTTTCGCGATAATATACTTTCATATATATGCGTCGAGTATCCCCAAGTGATAGAGAAAGACCAGTTTCTTTGTCTGTCGTAGCAAATAGTCTGTTGTAGGAGACGCGAATGGTCAAGTTTTGCCGCCTTCATCAGATGGTTTATGGATTCAGGGCGATTCATTGAAGGGAATATGGGGTTTATGACATCAAGGTGGTGGAGGGAGAGGACGGGCATTTGTGGAAGAGCTGATAGAAGACCAGATATGTCATCATGTAGATCAATCTGCAATTTCCATTACAATGAAGTACACAAAGAAACATTTTTAGAACTTTGGATCGGTTGCTAAAATTATAATTCATTGAAGCTATGCTGTTAAAGGCGATGTCTAAGGTTTTTCAAACAGTCGCTTGCGGCACTTGGATGGTGCCTTAAATATTGTAAGTTAGATAAAATTTTATATGTTTAACTAATCAACCCGTCCTTTGACTAGTCAAAGACAGCGTTTGGACGGGTTGAACTACTAAAACGATTTGTCTCGCCTACCGCCTTTGACAGTATAGTTTTGAAGCATGATCATAAGTTACCTGGTGAAAGCCCTTCTCAAGAGTTAAGGCAACTCCTAAATCTGTCAAGCAAGAATACAACATGAAGTCACTGGCATACAAGTTCTGGTACTTCTCCACACACACATCAAACTTTTTAGCCAATTCTTTTACAAGCGGATAGCTCAAAGCATAACCAGCTCCACCAAATGCCATATTGAAAGAAGCATAAAAATTTGAAGAAACACACTCAGAATTTGTCCCAATGTAAAGAAACTGAGTGTGGTCATATTTTGCAAGAACCTTAACTATGTTATCAACAAAGAGAATGGTATCATCATCAGCCATTACATACCATCTCACATCCTTGTCTCGCTCTCTAAACGTCTCCAGAATTGCTCGGAAAATTCGAACCTGAAATGATTTCTTAATCTTTTTGTACGATTTTAATTGAGTGACGTCTTCGCTGACACGAAAAGGAGGAGAAGTCGAAGGCCATGGTAAGAATTCTTTAGTAGGAAATCTTTCTAAGAAGAGAAAACCCCTTGTAACATTTGGTCGCCACCACGCTTCAATGTATGCTTTTCTGTATTTCCAGCCACTTACCGTACCAGCAATACTGAACACAATGTGACTGATATTTGTAGGAGCAACGTCATTGGAAGAAGAATTGGAATTGATCGTATTTGATGAAGCTGGCCATATTGCTTTTAAATGCGGATAGAAATTGGAAATAGAATGATTGTAAAGAGGATCAAACAAGAATGTGTAGAACAAGAAAAGAACTAAACCAGAAATAGCTAGAGATTTACACAGAGTTTCTAAAGAAAAATTTTGAAAGATTTGCTTCATTTTGCTAATTTTGGTTCCATTCTTTGAATTCATTTTTCGGATGTGAAATGGGATGATGATCCCATGAGGCAATATATTTCATTTTTCCAAGGGACATGGTTCTTGTTTTCACAAGTTTGCTGATGCATGTGATCATGGCATTTCTTTATCCAAAACAAGGTTATGAAATGAGGCTTAAGCATTAAGTTCGTGGGTTTGGGATGATAATATAGCAACTATGTAATGTTTCAAGGCATGAAATGGTAACATTCATAAACTTTAAAGCCAGATTTCCTGGAAAAGTTCTCAAACGTTTTACATGCTAGCTACTGATAAAGGGCCAATTAAAATTATATCTGTTCTCTTTCCTTCATTTAAAAAGGGCAGTAATTTGTGAATTCTGACTTTGAAAGCAAGAATACTCTTTGAAGCATTTCATCGAACATTATCATATTTCTATCAAACACTGTTTTGCTCTTTTGCTTATTCCAGATTCCAAGTATATTTTCCATTACAATATTGCAACCCACTCACGTTCTGGTTTGCCATTACAATATTTTCAACTTGGGGATGTCTGGTATCTTCAAGCTTCTAAGCATAGCTAAATTTCTTCACATTGCGACATTAGATGTGCAAGTCAAGAATCATAAGACTCGACAACATCTCTAATGCAGGCATCAGATCTTCTTCAGGATATGGAGATAGGCATTCGAGATTTGCCAAGTGCAAATGCATTTCTTTTGCTAATTTCTTCATACTTCTGGTGGATTTTGTATTCGATTTGCCAATTTCTCATTAATAGTATTTTGTTATGAATGAAATATGTAATTTCTTCGATATATTTTCTTTTAAATGGTAAAGACGTATAAGACCTATGAATGATTAAGTTGTAACGTAATTGCAAAAGCGTCGTAATTGACACTGAAAAATGTTATAACAGTATCATTCTTGAACTGTTCCTGGTCAAGGTTTACATTCTTGGTCCGTAAGTAAATCTGAGAGACGGTAAATGTCGTATAACGAAATATTGGATTCCTGTAGTTTATCTCAGTGAGCCATGAGTCTAAGGAGATTCGTATAGATATGTAGGTGTTCATAGCGGATGAATATTGAATGACTCATGAAAAATTCCTAATAGGCGGTACGCTTGCTTCAATATGAATCTTCTCGAGTTAAGTAACATAGTGGTCCTTAAGACTTGAGTTACCACAGTGGATATATGAGTTATCCTCCACACTTTGATGACAGTCACGTCTTCGACTTTTTTAGGTTAGACCTCCGTCTGTTTATTAGTGTGGACTGATACTCATGATATTCAGTGAAGTATCCAGAGAGGATCCGCTAGTCCTGCGTATAGGTTTTAGGTGTCCACTTCATGAGATTGCGATTTGTCAAATCCATGGCCATGGTATACTCGAAAATAAATTCTGAGTGTTTGAGAAATCACATATTTATATATCGACAAGATTATACATTATGAGATTTGACGATTATATCTATGTCTCTGGTATTTATCCGGATGCCTATGACAAAAGGATTATACGTATGCGAAGATCTCGACTTGCATAGTTCAGCGAGAATATCCATGGTCGTCATAATTTACGAGTGGGTGAATTATGGACACGGATTTGGATTCCCTGACGGATATACCTAAACTTAGAGAGTCTCACGTTATTGAAAATACTCGTAGAGTATTAGGACAACTTATAACGAATAATATTGATTATTCGGATATTTTTTAATGGTTAAAGGAAAGTTACACATGTGGATTTTTTTGGTAATTTCCTAAATTAATGTGTATATGTATAAGATATATTTTCTTTTAAATGATAAAGATGTAGAAGACCTATGAATGATTAAGTTGTAACGTAATTACAAAAACGTCGTAATTGACACTAAGAAATGTTATAACAGTATCATTCTTGAACTGTTCCCGATCAAAGTTTACATTATTGGTCGGTAAGTAAATCCGGGAAACGGTAAATATCGTATAATGGAATATTGGATTCTGGTGGTTTATCTCAGTGAGCCATGAGTCTAAGGAGACTCATATAGATATATAGGATTTCATAGCGGATGAATATTGAACGACTCATGAAAAATTCGTAATATGGGGTACGCTTGCTTCAATAAGAATCTTCTCGAGTTGAGTAGCATAATGGTCCTTAAAATTGAGATACCACTGTGGATATATGAGTTATCCTCCACACTTTGATGACAGTCACGTCTTCGATTTTTTAGGTTAGACCACCGTCTGTTTATTGGGTGTGGACTGATACTCATGATATTCGGTGAAGTATCAAGAGATGATCCGCCAGTCCTGTGTACAGGTTTCAGGTGTCCACTTAATGAGATTGCGATATGTCAAATCCATGGCCATGGTACACTCGAAAATACGTTCTGAGTGTTATTGAGAAATCACAGATTTACATGTCGACAAAATTATACCTTATGACATTTGATGATTATATCTATCTCTTTGGTATTTATCTGGATGCCTATGACAAAAGGATTATACGTATGCGAAGATATCGACTTATATAGTTCAGCGAAAATATCCATGGTCATCATAATTTACGAGTGGGTGAATTATGGACATAGATTTGGATTCCGTGATGGATATAACTAAGCTTAGAGAGTCTCACGTTATTGAAAATACTCGTAGAGCATTAGGGAAACTTATTAAGAATAATATTGATTATTTGGGTATTGTTAAATGGTTAAATGAAAGTTACACATGTGGATTTTTTGGTAATTTCCTAAATTAATGTGTATATGTATTAGATATATTTTCTTTTAAATGGTAAAGACGTATAAGACCTATGAATGATTAAGTTGTGACGTAATTACAAAAGCTTCGTAATTGACACTGAGAAATGTTATAATAGTATCATTCTTGAACTTTTTTTGGTCAAGGTTTACATTATTGGTCGGTAAGTAAATTCGAGAGACGGTAAATGTCGTATAACAAAATATTGGATTCCGGTGGTTTATCTTAGTGAGCCACGAGTCTAAGGAGACTCGTATAGATATGTAAGTGTTCATAGCAGATTATATATTAAACGACTCAGGAAAAATTTCTAATAGGCGGTACGCTTGCTTCGATAAGGATCTTCTCGAGTTGAGTAGCATAATGGTCCTTAGACTTGAGATACCACGATAGATATATGAGTTATTCTCCACACTTTGATGACAGTCACGTCTTCGATTTTTTAGGTTAGACCTCCGTCTATTTATTGGGTGTGGACTGACACTCATGATATTTAGTGAAGTATCCATAGAGGATCTGCTAGTCTTGCGTACAGGTTTCAGGTGTCCACTTCATGAGATTGTGATTTGTCAAATCCATGGCCATGATACACTCAAAAGTAAGTTCTAAGTGCTATTGAGAAATCACAGATTTGTATGTCGACAAGATTATACCTTATGAGATTTGACGATTGTATCTATGTCTCTGGTATTTATCCGGATACCTATGACAAAAGGGTTATACGTATGCGAAGATCTCAACTTGTATAGTTCAGCGAGAATATCCATGGTCGTCATAATTTATGAGTGGGTAAATTATGGACACGGATTTGGATTCCATGACGGATATACCTGAACTTAGAGAGTCTCACGTTATTGAAAATAGTCGTAGAGCATTAGGGAAACTTATTACGAATAATATTGATTATTCGGATATTGTTAAATGGTTAAACGAAAGTTACACATGTGAATTTTTTGGTAATTTCCTAAATTAATGTGTATATATATTAGATATATTTTCTTTTAAATGGTAAAGACTTATAAGACCTATGAATGATTAAGTTGTAACGTAATTGAAAAAGCTTCGTAATTGACATTGAGAAATGTTATAACAGTATCATTGTTGAACTGTTTCTGGTCAAGGTTTTCATTATTGGTCAGTAAGTAAATCCAGGAAATAGTAAATATCGTATAACAGAATATTGGATTCTGGTGGT
>SKCR01001680.1:0-27624 GCA_019454045.1 Zanthoxylum bungeanum | reverse complement strand
TGAATTGTTTGGCTTCATATGTTGATGCAGATAATAATGCACCAGAACATTCTGAAGTCGATGGAATTAATCAGCATACCTCATCACACTACTCTGAAAATACGCTACCTTACCATGGAAGTGATCATCCTACGGAACCCCTTGGTGGCACAAATTCTGTTAAAACTAGAGACCCTGCTGAAGATTCCCATATTAAGTCTCAGCAAGGTTGATTAGAGTCTTTTAATACAATGGCATAGTTGTTATTGTTTGAAGAATTATATCTTATTTCTCTCACATACATGACATGTGTGGCTTGGTCTATTGATGCAGGTAATAGAGCACCAGAACATTCTGAACTAGATGGAATTAATCAGCAGATCTCATCACGCTGCCCTGAAAATATGCCACCTTACCATGGGAGTGATCATCCTGTAGCACCCCTTGGTGTCACAGATCCTGTTAAAACTAGAGACCCTGCTGAAGATTCCCATATTAAGTCTCAGCAAGGTTGATTAGTCTTTGAATCCAATGGCAGAGTTGTTATTGTTTGAAGAATTATATCATATTTTCTCACATCCATGAAATGCTTGATTGGTATATTGATGCAGGCAGTAGAGCACCAGAACATTCTGAAGTAGATGGAATTAATCAGCATACCTCATCACCCAGTTCTGGAAACATGCATCCTTGCCATGGAAGTGATCATCCTGTAGCACCACTTGGTGACACAAAACCTGTTAAAACTAGAGCCCCTGCTGAAGATTCCCATATTAAGTCTCAGCAAGATGGATTAGAGTCTTTGAATTCAACAGCAGAGTCTTTATTGCTTGAAGAACCACTGATGGCAGTAGACCAGGAAACCAATATGGCTACGGGGAGCAAAGCAATTGCTGATCATAATGGACTTGAAAAATCTACTGAAGGTTCTTCATTACAAACTGAATCCTTTTACAGCATAGGAATAGTAAATAGTGCAACAACTGAGACTCTGGAGACTCAAAAGGGTGCTGTGACTTCTTCAGCAAAAGAACAGATACCATTAAGTGGCGTGTCAATTGTGGTTGGGAAGAAACTAGACAACACAATGGTGAAAAATAACACAGGTACGAACAGAATTTTGATGTCAATTATCAACAGGATTAGCCTCAAGTCCCTCAATGATTTTGAACAGATTCCTTCCTACATCATCTACTTTGGGAAAATTAGAATTCTATCATATATTCTCAGCAATGTGCAAGCAACTTCTCAATTTGCTGATTTCCTGTTAATTTCAATGAGCTGGCATGCAATTTGATTTTGAGAATTTCAAGGTCACAACGTTTACATAAGTGCAACTTTCTGTTTTGTCGATTTTATTGTCAACTTGGATGTCATAAATCTATGGTTCCTGTAAAATCTGAACTGTTTAGTACTTACTTTTGGGAGTGTTGTTGAATGGTCAGATATTTATCTTTATATATGTATCTGCTCTCCCATGAATCTACATAAACACTTAAGCTCCTTACTGGTGTGCTTGTTTGCTATTATTCATGTTAATTGGTTCTTGGACCATATTCTTTGGAATATTGTTGTGTGGTGGGATGTAGTTTGCTAGGTTCTGTTGTTATTTATGAAGTGGTTCTTAATACATCTGGTTGAAATTTCTAAGTTTATATTTTCATACATGAACTTTGGATTAGGTTCATAAAGGACCTCACTGATCTCTCTCCATGTCATATTCTCTCAAAGCTTATAGTTCCTAAACTTGGAACAGTCTTGAATTACTTTAACTCCAGTTAAGCTAATGTGGCCACTCTTAACTTCACTGCTAAAAAGGACTTGCCCATCAATACAGTTGCTTATGCTTGTTTTTCCAGAATCATGAGTTTCTTCTTTTTTGTTGTTTATTTTAATCATGTGTTTCTTCTTTTTTTCCAGAAAATCTATGCATTAATTTTAACAATCTGACTTTCCAATATTATCGGACTCTTCATGTTCGACTTTGTATGATCTCTCTGGTCTACCTTCTCCTTGCACCATCACACTTATGCTAGTCTTTGTTGAAAGTTGACACAATGGGATAACACAAACGAAATTTCCTTCAGTTCCTTCTATTTTTGAATGTTCACAACCTTTTTCCTGATTCTCTTGCTTATCAGTCCACTTTCTTTAGCAATAATTTGTTTACATCTATTGGTTGCTGGAGACTGGATAGGTATTTTGAAAGCACAGTTGTGACAGCATAGAAAAGGACTGAATTTTGAAATATTAACATATAAAGATTCATTCCTGTTAATTTTCAAATATGCAGTTTAAGACACTAGCATTCTATAATTCTCCTAAAATGTTGAGAAATGACCACAGTATTGCATATAAATGAGGAGTAAATACTAAACCTCCCAAGTAGTGAGGTGGGATTCATAAATAGGGTAGTCATTTCATGACTTATAAAATTACATATTCCTTCATCTCTCCATCTAATGGATGAATGCCAACTTACTTGGGATGGAAACAGTTGGGATACTACTTAGAGAGTGTAGAATTATTTTCTAAATAATACATGGATGAGATGTTTGATACATATGTATATAATGCAGATTGACATGTATTTGGATTTGGCAGATAATTTAGTCTTGGTCTCGGTTGAAAATTGTATGAAAGGGAACACTTTTGAAATTTGTCAATATATGATTAAAAAAAGGCACCAGTGAAACGTTTTCTATTAGTCTCTCTAGTGGGATAAAAAAAATTCAGGGGACTCTGCTAGAACTCTTGTCTGTCACATGCTAATACTTGCTTAAATTATGTCGTCTCTTGACTCTTCTGATTGCATATATCAATCATCCTAATTATTCTCACCCGCAACTTATTGTGTTTCCTGAAAATGTTACTTCTTGTTGAGCTGTAATTATATGATGCAGGGGATGATGTGATAGTGATCATTGAGAGACAACCAGCATCAGCTGACGTAGTGTCTTCTCAGAGGGCACAGAATGTTGATATTCCTGTGGATACTGGGATTTTGCCTCAGGCTGAGATACAGGTTGGTGATAACAGAGGTCCTGAAGCAACTGAATCCCATCAATGGGATATTTTAAAAAGCATTGTATATGGTGGTTTATTTGAATCCATTGCAAGTTTAGGTGTTGTGACTTCTGCAGCAGCTGCTGGTACTGCCACACGTAAGTATTGTTTTCTGGGCGACTTCTCTGTCATTTATTAAATAATGAAGTTTGATACAACCATGGCTCTTTGACAATTTAGATTTGTAATTATCAGTTCAAAATTATCACAGTGACAAAGCGTAAAAAGATTCTGGATATATATATTCATTAGGAGGCAACTGAGCACGGTACAAAATGAGTATGCCAAATACAAGAAGAAATCACCCAAGCTACAAAGCTTCCAGCCCTCTGCTGGGATTTCCCCTTCCCTTCCAAAAAGAAACCTCAAAGGCTAAGTAAAAATAATATATTCCTAATCATGACGGATCCTTACATATTTATATTGTATTACTACCCCAACAGACGTTTCCCCTTTTCCGCAATATTCCTAACTAACTTGGGTCCACCTCAACATCCTACTGATTTGCTTCCTCTCTCATGCATTCCCTTTTTTCTTCCTTCTCGTGTAGACGGTAGACCTGCTGTATCTGTGGGCTTCCATATGCATGGGCTGTAGTGGCTTGCTTCTTTGGTCTAGAGCTTGTTGGGGCTTGGCCATTTGAGCCCATGTCTGCTATGCTCTCATCCAACATGTTTGCATCTCTAACATTGCCTCCCTGCGAAAAACGGGACTTGTCCTCAAGTCCCAAAACAGGAAACTAGTGACGAACTACCTCTAGATCTTCCCATGTAGCCTCTTCAACTGGTTTGTCCTTCCATTTAATCAAACATTGAGAAATCGT
The DNA here is from genome assembly GCA_019454045.1 of Zanthoxylum bungeanum. Lineage (NCBI taxonomy): Eukaryota > Viridiplantae > Streptophyta > Magnoliopsida > Sapindales > Rutaceae > Zanthoxylum > Zanthoxylum bungeanum. The sequence goes on along the minus strand of SKCR01001680.1, from coordinate 23,756 downwards.
TTGACCCCTGTTACACACGCTCCGTTGAGCTAACACTGCTTCAGGTTCGAACACCGTCTCCTGCACATTGGCCATGTCCCTTGGCAATTCCGCTTGGGCGTGATGTACTCCAATAGCTCGTTTTAGCTGAGAGGCATGAAAGACAGGATGTACTTTGGAACCAATTGGTAGTTGTAATTTATACGCGACTGCCCCAATATGTTGGATAATCTGAAAAGGGCCGCCATTTTAGTGTTAACCCATCGAGTTATGGATCGCTGCCTATGACGACGCAACTTCAGGTATACCCATTCACCTATAGCCAAAAAAATGTCATTTCAATGCGCATTGGCAAATCTTCTCATTCTATCTTGTGCTCGTTGGAAATTCAACTTCAGTTATTGCAAGGCTTCATCCCGATCCAACAGTTCTTGTGCGACAGCTTCCACCAACGTTTCACCCTTCGAGAATTTACCAATGACCGACGGCATCCTTCCATATACAACACTGAATGGTGTTTTATTCAGTGACACATGGTAATTAGTGTTGTATCAGTCTTCGGCCCAGTGAATCCACCCAACCCACTGATTTGGTTGCTCAGACGCGAAGCACCTTAAGTAGGTCTCCAAACATCGGTTAAGAACGTCCGATTGACCATCTGTTTCGGGGTGATAAGCAGAACTCATTTCCAGTTCAGTACCTTGTAACTTAAACAGTTCACCCCAGAAATGGCTTACAAATAACGGGTCGTGATCACTAACAATTGATTTGGGGATCCCATGCAGCCGCACAACCTCTTTAGCAAACACTTCAGCCACCTTTCGTGCGCTGTACGGGTGTTTGGGTGGTATGAAATGGGCGTATTTCGACAGCCTATCCACCACGACAAAAATTGTGTCAAATCCCCTGGATTTCGGCAACCCGGTTATGAAATCCATAGCTATTTCTTCCCAAATTTCCTCTGGAATGGGTAAGGGTTACAAGAGTCATCCTGAAGAAGTGGCTTGATATTTTTGCCATTGACAGACATCGCATTCTGCGACGTACCTATAAATATCTTTCTTCATTCCCAGCCAAAACACATTCTCAACCACCCGCTTATAGGTTCGAAATGCTCCCGAGTGACCTCCCATGGTTGTAGCATGACCCTTCCTCATAAAAAGAGCCGCCCACTTAGATCCTGCTGGAATAACCACATGTTGCTTGTAGTATAATCTTTCCCCCTTCAATTTGAAATTCTTATGGGCCAGAGGGTCTGTCTTCAAGTCTTGGGTGATTCTAGACAACTTTGGTTCATCTTGGACAGCTTTCCATATTTGGTCCTCATCTTCCTACACCAGATTCTGGATAGAGAGTCGGCAGCCCCATTCTCCTTCTCGGACTTATAAACAATTTCAAAATTATACCCCAACAACTTGACAGCCCAGTTCTGTTGATTAGGTGTTAAAATAGGTTGTTGGAGGATATGTTTCAGGTTCCGCTGATCGCTAAAGACCTTAAACTTTCTGCCTAAGAGATAAAGTCTCCAATGTTGAATGGCCAAGACAAGAGCCATGAGCTCCTTTTCATAAGTTGACTTTGCCAAGGCCTTATCCTTCAAGGCTTTGCTAAAAAAGGCCAAAGGTCTCTTGTTTTGCATTAGTACAACCCCTATGCCTTTTCCCGACGCGTCGCACCCGATCTCAAACTCTTTCGCAAAATCAGGAGTCCCCAAAACAGAGCTTGATGTTAACTGGCGTTTTAATTCCTCAAAGGCATGTTGTGCATCCTCATTCCAAGCAAATGGCCCATTATTCAATAACTTTGTCAGAGGCTGAGCAATCTTCCCTTCACATAGCGTGGTTTTGGCCACTCAACGACACTCCTCACCTTCTCGGGGTCCACTGCGACACCTTCCCGACTAACCACATGTCCCAAGTACTGGATGGTCTCTCTAGAAAACTGACATTTCGCTTCATTTGCCACAAAGTTATGTTGCAACAACGTCCATAGAATCGTCTTCAAATGTGTTAAATGGTGCTCCCAATCTTCACTGTAGACTAGTATATCATCAAAAAAACCAAGACAAACTTGCATAGATAAGGTCGGAATGTGTTATTCATGGTAGTCTGAAATGTCACTGGAGCATTCATCAACCCGAATGGCATAACGATAAATTCATAGTGACCTTCATGGGTTCTAAAAGCCGTTTTGGCTATATCATCATTTCTTACTCGGATCTGGTGATATCCTGCCCGCAAATCAATCTTAGAGAAGTACTGAGCACCATGAATTTCATCTAATAACTACTCAATAACAGGTATAGGGTACTCGTCTGGCACGGTTATGTCGTTTAGGGCCCAGTAATCTACACAAAATCTCCAACTCCCGTCTTTCTTTTTGACTAATATGGCCGGACTCGAGTACAAGGAACTGCTTGGCTATATGATTCCTGCCATGAGCATCTCTATCACCAACCGCTCCATCTCATCCTTTTGGCTGTGTGCATATCTATACGGCCTGACTCGAACCGGCCCTTGGCCCTCGATCACAATAGCGTGGTCAGTGTCCCTCTTCGGTGGCAGTCCCTGTGACTCTCGAAGCACCTCCGAAAATCTTCCAACAACAGTCGTAGCTCCTCTGCTTGCTCGAGGCTAAGATCAGAGGCTGTACTAGGCCCTTTATGAGGATTCCGCAAAATTTCGCCTCTGTGACTTTTAGAATGGATACATAGGGGAACGACATAGGGAGGGGTCTCCCCGAACTACCCTCTCGGTTCCCTCCCAATGAAACTTCATTACCATACGTCCCCAATCAATCTTCACTTCCCTTAACTTTTCTAGCCATGTTACACCCAAAATCAAATCGACACCTCCCAGCCCGAATAAGTACCCATTGACCGTCACCGTGACATCCCCCAAATCCACCTTCAGCCCCCTACACCTCCCCTGTGAAATCTTGTGATGCCCATCTCCGAGGCATACCCCAAATGGAGGGGTTAGACTGTGCACCACTTCTTCCGACAAAAAGCTGTGGCTTGCTCCACTGTCTATTATGACCACAATTGGCTTACCGATTATTTTCCCCATCAATTTCATAATCCGAGGCCAGGATATACCCCCAATCGCATACGTTGGCAGCTCCAACACCTGATCTGGGTCATCCTCTGCTTTCACCACGCCAGTCACAGCCTCCATTGCCGACTCTACGGGCCCAGTTTCCAGCTGCTCGTCCTCTGCCAAAAACAAATCGGGCCTAGTTGAGATCCCACCCCATGGCCCAGCTCTACTAACATTAGTGGTCACCACTTCTCTCCTGTTCCCTGTTGCCAAACTCATTTTCTGCATCAATGTCTCCCCTGCTATCTCTTTTTCTAACATCCGAGATAGATCAATGGCTCTCATCACGTCTCGCGGTTCAAACACATGTACCCGACGACGAATTTCCTCCCGTAATCCATTCAGAAAGTACTCCAGATATTGTTCCTCAGGCAAATTAGCCACGTGGGATACTAATTGCTCAAACTGCTCTATGTACTCGTCTACAGTCCCCTTCTGTTTCATTGCCGCAAGGTATTCATAAGGGTTGGCACTCCCCTTATTACCAAATCTCTTGAATAGCTCGTTGGTAAGCACCTCTCAAGTTAGGTACAGGTTCTTCCGCAGCCACCGGAACCAATGTATGGCCGGTCCTTCCATACTGACCAATCTTCATCTCAGCTCGGGTGCGATGGACTTCAAAAAATTGCTCCGCTCGCGTTACCCAACCTACCGGGTCGGTCCCCTCAAAATAGGGCAAATTTACTCTCTTCACCATCATCTTCCTTTCCGTTTCAGGGTCCCCTTGTTCCTTGCATCGTGGAACTTCCCAATTGATTTACCCCTGTGTTGTGCGCTGTTTCCTGCTTGTGGGAACCTAATGCACCACCCTCTTGCCCCACGCCCGTCCCTTTCATCCAAGTCATCATGTAATTTCGGAGCTCTTCCATAGTTTCGAGTTTTTGATTCAAAAGTTCCACCGCTATGAATTCGGATTTAATCTCATCTATGTCTCCTCAAATGGTTTGTATTTTTGTTGTTAGAAATTCCACATCCCTTCTTAGTCCTCTAACTTCACCCTCAACTCTCCCAACATTCTTCTCCAAATTCTCCAGTCTTGCCTCCATCATTGTTGAGGCCATGTAACCCTCCGTTAGATCCGGCAGGTTGGACCAATTGATACAACCATGGCTCTTTGACAATTTAGATTTGTATTTATCAGTTCAAAATTATCACAGTGACAAAGCGTAAAAAGATTCTGGATATATATTCATTAAGAGGCAACTGAGCACGATACAAAATGAATATGCCAAATACAAGAAGAAATCACCCAAGCTACAGAGCTTATAGCCCTCTGCTGGGATTTCCCCTTCCCTTCCAAAAAGAAACCTCAAAGGCTATGCAAAAATAATATATTCCTAATCATGAGAGATCCTTACATATTTATATTGTATTACTACCCCAACACACGTTTCCCCTTTTCCGCAATATTCCTAACTAAGTTGGGTCCACCTCAGCATCCTACTGATTTGCTTCCTCTCTCATGCATTCCCTTTTTTCTTCCTTCTCGTGTAGACCTGCTGTATCTGTGGGCTTCCATATGCATGGGCTGTAGTGGCTTGCTTCTTTGGTCTAGAGCTTGTTGGGGCTTGGCCATTTGAGCCCATGTCTGCTATGCTCTCATCCAACATGTTTGCATCCCTAACAGAATTAATTTAACTGCTCATGAATTATATTCTTTTTTATTTTTACTTTTATTTTTCAATCAATAGAAACCTGAATCCTAAACAACTATTTCAACCAAGGCTTGTCAAGTTTGGCTTATGTTGTTCTATCACGATGCATGTGAATTCAAGCAGATGCACAAGTTTACCTTTGATTTTCTAGTTATAGTGATGCTAGTATACTCGTTAATATTTTTATCATAATGGTCCACTTGCAAAAAAGGTCAAGGGATCAAATCTCCCTCACACCAACCTTGGAGGGTGATTAGTTTAACGTGTTTGTGTTTTGGATGGGGTAATACCATTAATCTTGTGTTGTTCCCCCCTCATAAGTGTATGCATTATTTTGTTTCCTTATGATAAATACAATAAAAGTGAGATAATTTGTCACCCAAAATAAAATTTTCTTTTAGTGATTGTAGATAGAAGTTAAATTAGGATGATTTTGATTAGTAGCGTTGAGAGTGTATGATTACTGTATATGCAATATAAAGAATTATGCTAATGGAAGATGCGAGATACCATATAATATTTTTTCTCAGTGAATGTTTTAACTTAAATTCAGAAGCTTACAGAAATAAATGACACATTTAAGGGAACAGTGAGTGCAACCTCTGATGATATTATGTTCAAAATGATGTTTTTTGTTTAAAATTATTTATATTTTCTTTAATATTTCTTCTGTTGATGCTGGGTTATTGCAGTGGACATTTTTGCTATGGGATTAGCAAATTTGATGGGTGGCCTTCTCATTGTTGCTCATAATGTGAGTGATATCCATGTCAATTCTACTCAGTAATGCACGTAATATCTCATACACAAGGAATCTTTATGTTATATATGCTTTCTTCTGTTAGGTCAACACAATTTAAACACTTGCATTACAATGTCAACTCCTAGCATGTCCCCCTGGATATCATTTAGGCACAAAAAGAAATTTTGCGTTAGTTTTTTACCCTATACTGCTTTCATCTCTAATGATCAGTAAGAACAGTATTCTGTACAATTCAGAAACCACACACTTTATAGATATCAGGGCCAGTGATCATAAAACAGTATTTTCAGATAATTTTCCCTAAATAGATAAATAATTATTCTTATTTAACTGTTCCACGTTTTCTAAATTTACCAAGGATCATCTCTTTCTGTCTTTTGCTGAGATCTTGCAGATTGTTTGAATTATAGTTGTTTTTGGCATATACTATTATTATAGAACTTCATAATATAGCCATTACTTGTATAGTTTGGATACATAGGCCTAATATGGCTTTTAAATTATGACTTGTATGATTGTCAAAATTGAAAAATCTTTTAATTTTATCAAATAACTTTAGCATTGTGTTTTCTCTTACTTTGTATGGAGGATTAGAAAGATAATTCATTATCTACTTGATGCTCATGTGAGCTTTACTCTACATATGGCCTCTCGTAAATATTATTCTGTAGATACTGATTTTGTTGATCATGGTAATTTGTTTCCTTTTTTCCATTCTTCTTGTTTGTAGCTACCTAAACTTACTTTGAAATTTTATAGCTTCGAGAATTGAAAAACGATCATGCTGAGGAGACTTTCACTCGTACGAATAAACAAGAGGGCCGCTACCAGCAACTACTTGGACGGAGAGAGAATTTTTCGCTTCATGCAACCGTAGTTATCTTGTCATATCTCATCTTTGGCTTGATGCCTCCAGTTATTTATGGCTTCACATTTCATAAGAGTGACAGTAGAGATCTGAAGATTGCTGCTGTTGCGGGTTCCTCTCTCGCATGCATAATTGTTCTAGCTGTTGCGAAGGTTCACAGTCAGAGGCTGCCGAGATCTTACATGAAAACTGTATTGTACTATGTAACCATAGGACTTACGACCTCGGGTCTGTCTTACGTAGCTGGTGACCTAATCAAGCAACTACTGGAGAAACTTAATTCGTCTTCTCTAGAGGCTAATTCGATGAATCTGGGATGGGCATCCTATTGAAATTCTGGGTTGACAGTTCAGAGTTACAAAGGATTTTGCTTTTCCTTTTCCAGATTCTCGAGAACTGATACTGAGAGTTTATGTTAGGGACAGAGAATAATTCTTCCTTTGAAATAATGATGTTTAGGAGACTTGAACTTAAGCTCTAGCTAATTTTAACTAGGGGATTTGTGGATGGATGATAGCTAGTTAAATTGATCAAATCGTTTAGTAAAGACAGAAGGGAACTGTGTTGTTATTAAACTATAAATATGTATTTTGATGGGTTATTTTAACTTAAAATTTTAGAAGTAAATTTAAACATCAAAATCTGTGTCATTGATATTATGCAATCCAATAGTAGAATAATTGACTGCCTTTGAATATGTCACATTTCGGAAAATTCAGACGTGACCGGCAAGAGACAGCATTACCATCTTCTGAGTCTCGTGTGTGCAAATACATGACGTGTTGTGATTCATACTAAATTGACTATTTGTGACTTATACATGCCTAACCCGATGTGATCTAATTCGCTTGTACTTATCCTATGACTACATGCATCACCTTATGAACTGAATGTAAACATGCATCATTACACATGGACTGCTCAAAACATAGATATCATGACTTGAAATGCATGACGTGACGTGAATTAACTTATGTCTTGTACTTGTCATACCTAGATCCGGCCATGATTTTGGTTCGAAATCGAAATTAAACCAGAATCGAACCGGATTCGGAACGGGAATTTTTCAGTTCGGTAAGAGTTCACCCCTGATCGAACCGAATGGAACCGCTGGAACCCTCCAATTTCAGATGTTCTACGGTTCCAATCGGAACCAAATGATTCCGGTTGGAACCGTGGCCCAACGGCTAGTAGGGAGCAACGACAACCTGCCCTAAAAAAATAAAAATAAAAATAATAAATAATAAATCTTAAATATAATTATTAAATTATCCTTATTAACATTAATAAAACGACTAGTTTTATGGATATTTTAGGTATCACAAAAATATTCCAAAAATGTATAAATAGGGATCATTTTTTATTTTTTCAGCACACCAATTCTCAATTCTCTCAAATTCTACAATTCTCTCATCTACAATTTATCATTCTCAATTCTCTCATTCTTTAATATTTCTTTAACAAAAAATGACAAGCTCATCTGAGAACACCATGTCTAATGAGCCAACTCAAGAAAACGGCCCTAGTATCGGTACACGGAGAAGATAAGTTAAGTCTTGTTCCTCCGATATTTTCAAAATTCATTTTTATTTGAACGATACTAAAAATGAAAGTCCAAGAACAATGTGCAACTATTGTCCGATTATAAATTTACTGGTGGCTATGGCAATATGAACAAGCGCTTGAATAGACATCATGCCGTTAAAATTGAATTTGACACAACGCAAACTCAAATGGCCATGTAGGTATCATCTAGTCGTGGTACAAGTTCTTTGGATTTATTTAAATATTCCGATGCTAAAAATAGAGAAGAATTTACAAAATTTACTTGTATGACACATATTTCTTTAAGTTTTAGTGAAAAATTACTTTTACTAATTACGTTCAGAATGCTTTAAATCTTGCTACATGTAGAATGACTAGAAATACAATAATTATTTTAAATGAAATTTTAAAGGTCGTCTTTCTATTTGTTCAGATATTTGGATTGACCATTGGCAAACACACTCATACATGGGTGTGACTTGTCATTGAATTGATGCATTATGGAACATGCAAAAACGACTTATTGCATTTAGAGCTTTTAATGAGCAACATACTGCACAAAATATTTATAAAATGATGAAAGTAATTTTTGATGAATTTGATTTAATAGGTAAAATTTTAACAATTGAATTTGAAAATGAATTTGCAAATACTGCATCAATTAAAGATTTGAAAGAAATATGCGAACCAAATTTGGGGGGTCGATTTTTTCATGTTCGTTGCACATGTAATGTCCTTAATTTATGTGCTCAAGATGGTCTGACTTGTTTAACACCTTTCATTGATCCTATTAAAATTACACTTAATTGTATTTGATCATATTCTCAAGTTAGGAGAGAATTGACCAAATTTTGTAAATTTTTAGTATTAAAGTGATAAAATTTTCACGAGATGTTCCAACACGTTGGAATTCAACTTATTTTCTTTAATGTCAAGCTTTCCAATACAAAGATGCATTATGTAATGTTTTTTCTCAACATGTTCAACATATCACACTTTTTCCTAGTCAATGAGATATTTGTGAAAAAATTTAGAAATTTTAAAAGTTTTTAATGATGCTACAAATATTTTTCAGCGGTGTTTATTATCCTACAACACATTTATTTCTTGTTGAAACTTTGAATATTGTTGGTACTCTAGCTGAGCATGTTGAAAGTTCGGATCATAATGATGTTATTTTAATTGAAGCTATTTATGTTATGAAACGAAAATAATTGAATTATTTTAAAGACATTTCATTACTTTATCTTGTTGCCATAGTTTTTTTTATCCTAGGTTTAAATTAGAAGGTTTGACTAGTTTCTTACAAGCTTACTATGAATATTTAGAAATAGCTGATGAAATTAATATTACAAGAATAATAGATAGAATAAAAATTGATTTAATAGATTTATTTTATAATTATGTTAGTAGATATAAATTGTAATCAGTAGGATAATCTAGTAGTAGCGAACCCGTAATACATTCAAGACTTAGCGTAGGTGATCGTTGGTTACTACAATGAAAAAAAAATAGGGATAACACGACTAATAATTCAAAATTAGATAATTATTTATCTACCAATTTCGAGTTTCCTATTGAAAATTTAGTGAGTAAAAAATTTCAAGTACTTGACTGGTGTAACCGACATCAAAATATATTTCATATATTATCAATTATTGCTAAAGAGGTTTTGGCAACATCTATTTCCACCATTGTGGTTGAGCAAGCCTTCAGCTTAGGAGGCAATATATTGGAACCGAGACGGTCTTCATTACATCCAAGCACTTTAGAAGCAACAACATGAGTGGATGATTGGACCCGAGATGATATGAGGCAACAAGAAGATGCCCCAATGACTTTGAAGACTTGCTCAATAATGCATCTACAAGTACAAACGGAACGAGAGTTGAAGGATCAACAGACACTGATAATGATGATGATGATTGATCAGTAAATAATTATAAATTATAATGGGGAACTATCTTTAAAATGTAATGGAATTGCGTGAGCTTTGATTCCACATCTGGAGGATACGTAGACAACTTAAGTATTTAAAAATTTATGTACAAGCTCTTTAATTTTATTTTTAATTTAATGTAATCTAAATTCAAATTCATAATTTTTTAATCTTATTTATTTATTTATAAAATCATTATTATTTTTTTTTATAAAATCTAATGGAACCAGAACCGAAATCGAAATCGAATCGGAATTATCCGGTCCGGTTTCGGTTCCACGCTTGAGGAACTGAGAACCGACCGGTGGCCACCTCTAGTCATACATACATGCCACTACACACGTGTGGACCCTGATTCAGTTTCCCTAATGACTGACCCTAATGACCGCATCTGGTTTCTGTCGTCCTCAAGCTCTTTCTCCGCATGCATACATGAAATGCTCGCAAAATTAAAATTGAAAAAATTAAGTCGAACGAACGACGTAATGAGTGAACGCAAAAATGTAAAATAGTATAATGTCATATAAGTAATTTAACTAGAGAACTACACCAAACCTGGATCGTGATACATAATGAAATTCATGTACATAAACTTAAAAATATAGTCATGATTTGAGAACCTTTAACATAATCGGAAATTGAACATAATAACATAATAACATGAAACTGGAAATCACAGTTTGACCTTACTACTGTGACGTGAACTGTAAATGTCAAAGTAAAGCTGAAAACTTTTGACATGACTTGAAAACATCAAAGTAAACTGAACATCGTAACTTGACGTTAACTGTAAAACATAATTGAAAACTGTATACATCAAATGGAAACGTGACATGATTGAAAACACTAAACATGAAACATGTTTGTAAATGGTAAAATGAAAGCATTAGTTGAAACTGAAATATGTGCCGAATATGTAAACATAAACTGAAATCATATTCATAAATTGAAATATGTAATATGCTTATAAACTGATTTTCATGAAAAACTCACCAGCATCTGTAGACATTATTTTTTTTTACACATAGCTCAATGACGAGTCTCTTATAGGGGCACTACACGAAGATTCATAAAGTTGCAAGGTTGAATGCCGGGAGGGGAATGAACTCCAGAGAATTCAGAAAAATAGTCAGGTTCCGGCCGGACTTCACCTATGTCCATCCAACCTTCTCCCTAATCCATAATATCCGGCCGTATATATATTGAAACCCTAAATCTGGCCGGACATGTGTCGAGCTGTTAATATGTGTACAAATAGTTAATTATTGGAATTACGGGATTCGATTAATGTCCGACAAGACATATTTGAAATAAATATCCGGTCGACATGTATCGAGCTATAAATAGGTGTGTAAATCTTCAATTACTGAAATTAAGGACCTGGTTAATGTCCGGCCATATGTATATCTCAAAATAAATATTTTACAAGACATATTGAGTTGTACCTGACGATACAGATTGAAAATCACTGGAGACATGAGAGGGTTTGATTTCCCCTTCCATTTTTAGTACTTGTTTGGGCACTATAAATTAGTGCCCAAACTTTTCACAAAAGGTCTTCAACTGGAATCTAGGTCATCAGTTCTGAAATCCTGAATCTGAGAGAACAAAAACAGTGAACAAATCCCACGAAATCTCTTAATTTTTCCTTCCGACAACTGTCCAGCATTCCATATGTATTTTATGAGCCAACTACATTTAAGGTATAACTTGTGGGCTCATTGATTTTATTTCCACTATATTTTCTGCACTTTATGATTATGTTTTGAAACACTATCTTATGTCAAACTTGATATATATCCAGCCGAATACACAAGCGTCGAAATATATCCGGCCACATGTAAAAATATCCAACCATATTTAATTATTACTATTTATTTATGTTATTATTATTTTTTTATTTTACACTCGCTTTTATTATCGCTATGTTATTTCCAGTTTGTTATTACTATGCCAATGTATTTTTATATTTTACTTTTCTAATTCATGAAGAATATCCATCCAGACTCATGATATGTCCGACTGGACGTTCTCAATGTGAAATATATCCGATCAGGATTCCCCAAGCCAGACCAGTGAGACATGTACCATATCTTGTTTAATTACTGTTATATTGCTTTTGCCTCAGTTTTATAGTCGTTTTATCACTGTTATGTTATTGTTACTTCATATTTACTATTATCTACGCATGTCTCTACACACTGTTTATGTTTTTGTTTCCAGAAGAATATCCGTCTAGACTTGCATTAAGTCCGATCAAACTTCTCTTAAGTCGAGCTGGTAATATGCATGCTATAAACTGCTTAATTATTATATTAATGTTACTTTGACAATTTCTGGGTGCTTATGACTTTCTAATTTATTCATTTATCTTTTTTTATTATGATTGCACTATTGTACGCTTTTAAACTATTGTTGTTGTTGGAGTTGGTGCTTGGAGAACCAATCCGAATAATATATTATATATTTTATTATTTATTAACAAAATAACTACATTTTCATTTTAAACCTTATTAATGGTAATGGCATAATATATATTAGATTGATGTATAAATATGCTAAGAATGACATCGATATTAGAATAGTCTTGTAGTAATATTGGATACTAGGTGGTCCGATATTGGGATAATATTACTATTATAAATTATTTTTAAAGTAAATATTTCTAGTCGTTGATTTTGGAAATACGGTCGAATTCCTATAACCTAAAAGACTAGAATAAGTCGTATATTAGAATTGGAGTTCCAATAGTTTAACCCGATGTACCATAAGATTTGGAAGCTTGTATAGACATGTGGGTATTCATTGGAGTGAATACTGAATGACTCACTGATGAGCGGGAAATATATCAATATTTACCACCTCTTTTACTTAATATTTTGTTTAGTTTCTTAGGTTTGATGAACGTTTTGATGTATTTTAGTTTATTTTACAGATAAAATAATATTGGGACTCAATGAAATCATTTAGAATGAAATGTGGGTCAAATAAGGGCAAAAATTGGACTTGACATATTAATTTTGAAGATTGGAAACTTGAAAGGGCGTTCTAACGAAGTGCAGTTTCAGAATTCTAATTTTGCGCAATTGTCATATTTTGGGCATAACTTTTTACTCTGATATCGAATTGAGCTGATTAAAGTTCTAGATTAAAGAAGACACAAAGAGCTACAACTTTGAAGAACAAAATAATTTCGAATTCTGAATATTTCATGACCGAAATGGATGAAACCTCCGGTAGTATGTTATGTGTAATTATTAAAGTTATTTTCAAAGTAAAAAAATAAATTAAAAATAAAAAATAAAAATATCAAATCACCACCAAACATGCTAGCAATTAGTGAAGCAATTAGTGGAGCAATTAATAATAGATTTGGTGGAGCATTTGGTGGATGATTTGATGGAGGCAAAATTTTTCCTATAAATACCAAGCCATTTTATTTGTAAATTTATACTTTCTTCTTTGAAATTCCTTAAGAATAACTAAAAAGATTGTATCTTGTTTGTTTATTTACAGCTTTCAGTAATTAATTTCCGCTTTCGCACTTTCTTTTCTTTACTTTTCAGTTTTTACTTTCCGTAATTTACTTTTACGCACATTACTTTCCTTTCTTTACTTTTTCAGTTTTTACTTTTCAAGCAATAATGAGGTAACTCCCCCTTGCTGAGGTAAAATATAAAGCTTTTATTATTGTTATTTAGATTAATCTCCCCTAATTCTAATATAATAACTATTAAAATCTAACTTAATGAGGATACCGCCATATTGGTCGGTTGGTAATTAATTATAAATTAGTTTTATCATGACTAAGCATGGATACCGTCTGGTTGGTCGGTTGGTAATTAATTATTAATTTGACTTAATCAGGATACCGCCTATATGGCTGATTGGTAATTATCACGCAAAGTCAATATATTATATTAAGGGAGATATCTAAAATAATAGTAATAAAAGTGGATCCTCTAACCCCAAGCATTTTCTTTTATTGTACTTTTCATTTATTTACATTTCAGCAATTTACTTTTCAGCAATTTATTTTTCAGTAATTTACTTTCCAGTAATTTAATTTTCGGCATTTACTTTATGTCTTTTCTTTTATTTAAGTTTTTACTACCCGTAAATATGGGTGTAAACTAAGCCAGTTATCTGGGGTTGTGATGAAATCCATATCACCAGTTTACAATGGGTTAAATTACAGTTTGGGTAATATAAATGTTTATTTATTGAGCCTTAATCCTAATATTTTTTATTAACTGGCCATTAATAAAATTGATCTAGTAAACTTAAAATGAACTTGGAAAAGAAATTTCAGGTTAAAGACCTTAGACTCAATAGCCCACGATCTTATTTGAGGATAGATAACCCTTTAATAGATTTTCTTACAGGATAGGAATAAACCTGTCGGGCGGAGGTAGCCATAATTGGAACTTAATCTTAATGAATTCAGATAACTTGGTTAACATAGAAATATGATTAATTGAGTTATACTTGATATTTGTATTTGACCATCGGAATATGCTTTTGCATAATTTCATGTTCCAGGTTAATAACCAATATATTACAAAAACGTAAAATAACCACTTCATCATTTAAAAAGATATTGGAAGGATTCACAACCCTGGATAGTTTTATAAATTTGAATTTTCTTCAATCTACTTTCAAACAATTTTATTTACATTTTTTTTAATTTTAACGCCACCACCCAATCAAACAATCAATCTATTAGATACTTGTAAACATTTAACTTCATAAATTGATAACAAAAGGTTTTAAGTCCTTTTGGGATCGATACTTTTTATACTACTTGAACGATACGTGCGCTTGCGTTATACACGTGTGATTACGCCTATCAAGTTTTTGACGCCATTACCGGGGACTTATTTATCTTTCACTATTAGTTTTGAGGTTAGATACTTTTACTTGTGTCTAATTTTTTATTTTCTTATTATTTTTGTTTTCTTGTGTTTCAGGTTCTCAGAAACTACATGAGACGAACCAGAAACTTTGAACTCCGATCGCTTGATCCAGAGATTGAAAAAACCATCAGACAGTTGAGAAGGGAAATGCGAGAAGGCCAAGAAGCAATCGTTAACATGGAACCTTTCACAATTTCAATTTGGGTCAAGTTTCCTTACCTTCTAAATGATTGATTTTCTTCATCCTTTAAGCTTCATGGATGCAAATCTTCCTTTACTTCTTCATCTTTTTTCCCATTTTCTTCTTCTTCTGATTCTTCTGATTCTTTTCTTCTTATTCTTCCTCTCCTTCCATACGTTTCTTCTCTCTCTCTTTTTCTAACTTTTGTGAAATGGTAAATATTGACTTCCTTTTATACTTGGGCTTGTTTGAAATGGGGAAAAAATGAGAGATTTGAAGAAACTTGAAGAATTTTCTAGAATGACCATCGGGTACTATTCATTTTAATTTTTTATATGCATTTTCGACTCGCTTCTAGTCCGAATTTAGAAATCTGTTCAACACGGAAGTCGTAGATCTCGATCTCAGCTTTTCGATGATATAAAATTCATAAAAATCGGAGTTTGTATAAAAAAGTTACGGCCCAAATATCACGGGCTATCCAAAGTGGAACATCGTAACATCTAATATCAGATTCTCGAAGAGTCTACCAATAGTCATCTCACGAGAGCATATGTTTCTAAATATTATTTGCATTTTGCCACACTCGTCTCACAGTGAAACAATAGTTGAAATCCACAGTCATTACAATAACTCATATGTGTGACCCATAGGGCCCATATGCCCCAAATGATAAAGCCACAAACGAACTAAAGGCTTTTAAGAGCTCACTCAACTCAAAAGGGCCCTAGCAAACCCTGATCATGCTACTCGATGTCCCAGCCGATATTTATTGGTCAATATCCCAATCAATAATATTTGCAGTGTCCTAGTGGATCATGTCCACCAATCTACACATGATTTATCAATCCTTAATAAAGGAAATCAAGTATTTGGATCCCGACATAATGTTAGGGTTGGTGCTCAGAGCGCCAATTTCCCATTGTATTTCCTTGAAAATACTATTGTAAACGTTTTATTACGAATAAAATGAGCAGTTTTTATATCTTCTTATATGGTAAAGACGTAATAGTCCTTATGATGATTAGTCATGATACAGTAGCAAAATCATCGCAACTGACATTGAGTTGTATTATGACGTTGTCAATCTCAGAAAGTTATTGGTCAAGGTTCACACTACTTGGTTAGTAAAGTAAACTCGTTGAGACCGGTACATGTCGTATACTAGAATATACGATTCCAATGATTTCTCAATGAACCTTGAGTCTTGGAGACTAATATAGACGTGTAGGTGTTTATAGCGGATAAACACTGAACGGCTCATCGAGGATTCTTAATGGATGGTACACCAACGTCAATAAGAATCTTATCGGGTTGAGTAGCATTTGTGATTCTTCGACTTGAGATACCATAGTGGGCACATGAGACATCTTCCATACTTAGATGGCAGTCACGTCACCGATCCATTCAGATCAGACATCTGCATGTTCGTTGGGTGTGGACAGATCCTATAGGTGTCCTGTGTGTGTGTCAAGATAGGATCCGTCAGTTCTGTGTACAGAGCATAAGTAGTCCATATATGATTAGCAATCAGATAAAAACCATGGGCCCGTGGTACACTTTAGAAGTGAGTTCTAAGTGTTCTTTTAGAGATTGCTGATAGAGACGTCGATATGATTATCCCCATAAAGATTTGACGTTTGCATCTATATCTCAGGAATATATCCAGATACCTGTGACGGAGGAATTAAACATATGCCATGACCTCGACCTATTTGATTCAGCGAGTTTATCCGTGGTTGTCATAATTTATGGATGGGTAAATTATGGACACGATTGGATTTCGTGACGGATATGCCTAAATCTAGAGAGTCTCACTAGTGAAATATACTCGTAGCGCACTAGGGAAGCTTTTATGAATAATATTGATTATTTATAAGTCGTTTAAAAGTTAAACGAAAAATACATGTGATGAGACCTAATAGTCATTTCCCAATTATTGTGTATTTGTATTTAATGATAGATTTACACATTAATTAAATGTCAAATTGTGATATTTGACATATATCTAAATATATGTGTATTTGGATATTTAAAGTAAATATATACATATATTTCAAATATTTGTATTTAAATAATTATTTAATTATTTAATTGTTAAATAATTAAATTAATTAAAAATATAAATATCTTAATTTTTGATATTTTGGAGATGCTTTAAGTTGCTTTATTTGACTTGTTGAATTTTCATTAAATAAGTAATGATCAAAGATGCAAGTTGATTAAAGTAAACTTTAATGAAACAAAAAAAATCTAGATATTTAATACTACACAAATTCGGCCAAGGCTATTTTAGTGTAAGTATATTGTTTTGTTTCATTTTATTGGGTTAAGGTTCATTAGTTACCAAAAATAAACACAAAAGAGTTGAAAGAAAAGTTTGAAGAGAAAGAAGAAAAGCTTGAAATACTTTGATTTTTGTAAGTCTTTCTTTAAATCTTTCAACTTAGAAAATATTTCTAACATGCTTAGCTTCAAGATATGTTGCTAGGACGTTGTCTCTACACTTTTAGTTTGTGTTTTAATTGGTTATGAACTTGTTTTAAAGATGTATGCATGTGTGGTTTTAAAGTGAGCCTGAAATGGTTTCAATGACTTACTTTTGATTATTTGATAATCATGTTGTCATTCTAGAGTTTCTAAGCCACTCATTGATGATCCAAAATTGTTCTTGAGTTATTTCTTGATGGTGTGAGACTTGTTAGGTGTGTTAAAGTTTGAATTAAAGTGATGGATTTAATTGATTTGGTAAATTTTGTCAATTTGAAGAAATTATAAACTTAGGGTTCTTAACCTTTTCCAAATTTGGGGCTTTTCATATATGTGATGTATTATGGTGTGTATATGATGCATATTAATTTTTGTGTTGATTGGATTTGATCTTGGCATGTTTTGAACATAAAAGGACCAAATTGCAAAAACTGAAAATGAGAGGGCTGTTCGGCAATTAGCTAAAAATTAGGGATTTTGTTGCAATCTGATTTTGATGTGTTGGACATGTTGGAAATCATTTTAGAAATGATTTAGAATCATCCAAAATTATATTTGATAATTTTAGGACTAAAATGATCAATTTGTAAAGTTGTGGGGTAATTCGGTAATTACCAAGAAATTTGATTTCATGTGTAAATTTTCAGAATTTGATAATTGGGTAATTAAATAAATAAGTTTATTTAATTGATCCAAGAAAAATTTTGAAATCGGAAAATTTTGATTTTCCGCGTTTCCGCTGCGTTATCGGATTTTCGCCATAAAATCCCTACACATAACCCCTACAAATATGGTGGTATAATCTAAGTATAACAATGATTACACCTTATCCTGAAAATCTAGGCATTCCTAATTCGATCCCTACTCTACCACCCTTTTCTAAATAGGGTTGAAGTACGACTCTTCCAAGAAATCCAAAACCGACTTGAAGACTACTTCACAAACTATAAAAGGAGAAAGTGTATGAGGATAAGATTCATTCAAGTTTTGGCTCTCACGCTCGAGTTCTCAAAGCGTATATTACTCTCTAAACACCAGCCTACCACCCTCATGGAAACCCACGAAGATCAAGGTAACCCTTTGCCTTACTCTTCCATTTCTTTCAGATCGTCATCATCACTGACTTGAGCGCGGAGTGCCTACGGCTTCCACCACACCGGTGAGTAGTTACTCCACATTCACTTTGCCTTTATATTGCAGGACCGCTGGTGCCCCCATCATATAAATTCTCGATTATATGCTGAAGGCGAAATTCAACATTTACACATACTTCCATAAGAGTTTCAAAGGGGAGGTAGAGGCTCTACTCAAATGAATTTCAAAGCAACCTGAGATATGAAAGATGTAAAAACTTAAAATATCCGGACCTATATAATGACAGTGACCGATCCAATGATCCTTCTTTTTTCTTTCATTTTCTTTGAGATAAAAAATGTATATAAAATAACGTAGACTTCCGCTACAACAAGGTTTGAGGAAGATTCTGTTGTACCCGGTCTTACTCCTAAATTTTTTTTTTTTTCAAAGAGTAGTTGTTTCTATAATTCGAATTTGTGAGTAAGTTAATACTTGATTATCACACTAGGCACGATCTTCATATTAAAATTAATGTATTTATGGTTCGAAGTTAATAATTCGTTACTAAGTCAGGGGCATCTTCTTTGTTTCATCAATAGCATCATTTTCATACAGGGAACAAGTTTTACTTAGAACTTTACAATTCAAATGGTATAGACCATACCAACCGCAACAAGAGCAGCATGAGGAATCTTTAATGCTACAGGAGGCTCCCAGCAGTTTTTATCCAAGAAAGCGTAGTCATGATCAGAAACCGCTTCAGAAAGTTCGAGCCATCACGTACAACTAAATGCGACTGCCCCAGGAAATATGCAGTACCACTCTCCCTGGCGTCAATCAGTTCCTGTAGCTCCTCCCTTACAGATACACGCATATTAGGACTACTTGCAGTTGCTGGTAATGTAAATCGTACCTTTTTCCTTTGCACCGGAGAACAACTTCTCTCGAATGAATCACCCATCGGACTTATCTGAGTTTCATCATTTCGTGGCCTTGACTGCTCACCATTAGAGTGGGTACTATGCAAAGGTATTAAAGCATTTCCATCCGCCAATGGCTTTCCAACAACAATCAACCTTCCTTCAGTGGATGTCAGGGACTCGAAATCAGTTTCTTCCATGGAAATGAATTCTCCAATCGAGCAAATAATCTGCTCCTCGAAATCATCTGTGTCCTTAACACAATCACAATACCCGTATCTGACAATGCAACGATAAATCTTGTAATCTTTATGCCCAACCCTACCTATAAGGTAACGTTGAGATGATGACACACAAGGTACCGGTACAGATTTGAAAGATACAAAGATCAGCACTTGATGAAATGCAGGAAGATTGGTTATAAAATGTGAGAAGAAAGCTGGAATTCCTGTCACTATATCTGTGTAGATAAAGCCAATTCCAGGTACTCTAGAAACTCCAAGGCCCGGGCTAAGATCTGTGAGCCATTCTGTAGTTACCTTGTTTTGTAAATCAAATTCATACATTTTCTTGGTTCCATAATGCCAGGAAAGCATGACCAACAAGGAAAACGCTACCAGGGCTATGAGATACCAAGCTTCCTTATGATAATTCAGCAGACATGCTGACAGATACATGACTTCAATGAAGCCGAAAAATATCAAAAAGCTTGCGGACGCAAACAAGTTTCTCTCCCAGTAGAGTGCAATTACAAGTGACATCAAGCATGTGGTCACTAACATTCCTGAAACTATTGCCAGACCTGTAGTGATTCAACCAATATTTATCACATAATATAAATTATGCAGGGAAAAGAAAAGCGATTAAAGTCAGTAGAGCAAACCTGCAGCATTTCCCATTTTAACAACGTTATGGAAACCAATTGTGATACTTAGGCTAAGGACCATCAGCAACCAGTTGACATCTGGAATGTAGACCTGTCCATGTATATTGTCTGATGTATGTATAACTTTTACTCGGGGGAAACAACGAAGTGCCAGGCACTGGTTGATGATGGAGAAACTGGCAGTTATGGTTGCTTGGCTTCCTACGGCTGAAGCAAGTAGAGATAATCCTATGAAGATATGGCGAATAGGTCCTGGACATCCCACGATTTCAATGAGTTTTATCATTATCAATACAAATTCTCAGATGTAGTCGGACGAAACAGAAAGCAAGTAATTGACTTACCACTAGGCATGGACCTACTGAGATGATTAAAATCATCAAAAAAATACAAGTTTTTTGAGATAAATGCTGCTTGGCCAGCATAGCATAAAACAAGAACTGGATAAACAAAGCTGACAAATGTAATCTGCAATGAACACATCACAAAAGAGTACTTCATAACTGTGTAAAATAAATCCATTAATGTTAGCAAATCCAAAGGTATATTATTACCTTGATTGATTTTTTTGAGAAATGACCTAAATCTGCAAACATTGCCTCTGATCCTATTTAAAAAAAAGAAAAAAAAAATCACTGGGTAAATTGATTGATAATTCCTGAATGGAAACAGAATTCATATTTGAAATCACAAGCAATTAACCCAAGACAACCTGCTACGCAAAGGAGGATACTGCCCAAAGAACTCCAAGAATGTTGTTTGGTAATATGTTTAACAAATCTATACATATATGCTGGGGAGGTTGCATAAAGGATGCGGTGATTCCAGTGGAAAATATTATAGAAACCCACTCCGCCAATAAATAAGAGCCACACAATGACAATCAGGGCAAAAACTGAACCCAATTTTATGGGTTCCATAATGCTGCAGTGTGAAGAGACAAATCAATACAGCACATGCAGAGGGAACTGGTATATCTGAAACAATTAAATAAATGTCAATGCAATTAACAAATCAGTATTGTAAATTTAAATCATGATTGGCAAACCTTCAAAAATCATAATGTATTTAACTATTAAGTACCCATGAATAAAATTCAACCCTTAGGAAAATATCCCACAGAAATGATATTAGGATAAAACTATAAGCATAAGAAAATCTTCAACTCTTCAGTTAGTTTTTGAGTTGAATTAAACCCATGGATTTTAACATGGTATTAGAGTCAAACTCATATATGAGTGAGCATACACCATCTACCCACTTGACAAGAATCACAGGCAAAAAACCAGCCTTAAGCATACTTACACTTTTTAAAATACTCTGATATTTTATCCTGTCTTCTTGGTGAGGATGTAACTGTAAGAGCACAACATATAACCCAATTACAAAATAATAATAATAATTATCGATGGATACTTGAGAGGATGACACAGCTTAATCAATGATGCGAGCTCTTACATATATCTGACATATCGGATAATGAACGTTGTAAACCTGATGAAGCTGATAAAACTAGCAAAGATAGCAAGAAAAAAAGTCAGTTACAAAATTATAATGAAAAGAAGAACATAAATAAAAAAGAATAGAAAGCAGCAAAACCCCGAACCAGAAATAGCTGGGGTAAGTACACCATCGGCAATAATAAAACAAGAGCCAAACAGAGCCAGCAACAATATCAGATAATGGCTGCTCTTATGTTTTTCAATGGCCCTTCTAGCTCTTGATTTAACCTTCAACCTTGAAGGGCTTCCAACATCATAGCCAGCGATCTCATTAGAGCTTGTGTCATTTGGAAGCAGACCTACTTTGGCATGCCTACACAATAATGAATACAAAGCGAAAGTACCACCTGCAAGAAGATGTTTAGCAATCACGTTATCGAAAATCATCCTTTAAATTGTCATCAGAACTACAAACCAATACCTTCTCCATTGTCATCAGCTCTCAATATAATAAGGGCATATTTCAACAAAGAAAAGTTGTCAGAGTCCAAAATATAAACGAGAAGAATCCATATAACATTCTCCTCTGATTTGAAATCATCCAAAGGAACTGTCCCAAAAACATATAAGGAGCAGTACTCAGCGACCGTAGACTACTCCAAGACTTTCGAAGGACAAAAGCAGTGTATGCTTCCATGTCTCCTGCTGCAAATTGTGAGGATTGAGTATTTCAGCTAAACAGCAGTTGCAGATTCGATTGGAATAGATTTTACTCCATGTAGAAGAGTGAGTACAGTGACAGCTGTAAGGAGGGTTCTTTACTATTTATTATCTCTCTGATAGAATTGATAGACTACAAAGAATTTAACCACAGGCTGCTCATTATCATCCTCACTAGATCAAAATTCCTAACTAGGATGCAAGAAAGTATGAGACTTTTAACTACTACATATAGAATACCACTACAAATTATTTACATTAGCTGAAGAAAACATAATTCAAGCTAATGTTTTTTTACCTTCTAAACTGACCAACTTGGAATTGATTATTGTTGTGCTAAGGTGCCAAACTTTCAAAGTTTGAAAGTTTGGCAAAGTTGCATTTGAAAGTTAGGCATTGTGCAACTTTGAAAGTAAGGCAAAGTTGCACAATCTCTAACTCTATATAAGGAGCCATTAAGGACCATTGTAAGCATCCCTTAAATCCCAATGTGTGAGTAAAAATAGAGAGTAAAGAGGGTTGAGAGGTTTTTTGTTAAGTTTGTATAAAGCTTTGTAATTCTCTTGTGGTGTAATAAAGAAGAGTTTTCCTCTCACATCTCCTCTATTGTGTGTTGTTTTTTATCACAACAAGTGGTATCAGAGCAAGGTACTCGGAGGGATCCCGAAACTCGGTAACGGAGATTCGGTTCGGAAAGTCGTTCCGACAAAAGTTGTCGAAAATCGATTTTGAGCATACCATCGTCTTTTTCACGGCGAACGAGCACGGTGGTATTTTTCGGCGATCGAACGGAGGCCTGAGGACGTCGCACGCGCCGCACGCGCCGGTCAGAGACATCATCACGCGCTCCACGCGCAAGTCACGCCCCCACGCGCCTGCTTGAGGAAGAAGGCGACGCCACGTCAGCCGCACGTGTCGCCCAGTCAGCGCCACGTCAGCGAACAGTCAGCGCCCAGTCAGCGCCACGTCAGCAGCCCAGTCAGCGCCACGTCAGCGCACAGTCAGCGCCACGTCAGCGTGCCTGGTAAATTTCAGACAGGTCCCTGAACTTCTGGAAATTACAATTTAGCCCCTATACTTTCAGAAATTTTCAATTTAGTCCCTGGACTTTTTGGAAATTGCATATTAGTCCCTGAAGTTTTCCGTATTTGCACTTGGACCCCTGAACTTTCGGAAATTGCACTTTGACCCCTGTAATTTCTGGAATTTGGCAAATTAGTCCCTGTGTCGGATTTTGACAAACGAATTGTCATTTCCACCATTTTCGACCATTCCGG
>SKCR01001679.1:0-28235 GCA_019454045.1 Zanthoxylum bungeanum | reverse complement strand
GCAAGCGGGGAGTAGATGGTACTTTTAGAGCTATAGTCAAAGTGGGTTCTATTGAAGATGAAGTTGAATTCCCAATGTTAAAAATCTTTGCCACCTTTGCATTATTATTAGGAAGGCTCTGGATCCATAATTTATATAGGGGTGCCACCAACGCTATACCAAATGATTAAATTCTCGTACGAAGGGGAAATCATTAACATTGAGGCTAAATCAGGCAACGTCGTGGCCACTATAGAAGCCCATCCATTTACAAGGTTCTAAGTAGCCACGATCTTTGAAGAATGGATAGAGCCCAGGGTAGCTAAAATTATGGAGAAAATGAATTACAAGCCTTATACTGGATTATGGGCACAAGGCCAAGGGATGAGTATATTGCCAAATTTTAAAGGATGAACAACTAGGAAATGATTGGGATACCGTTCAGGCGAATGATGGCCGAAGTTGAGGAAGAAATGAAAGAGATTGGAGGATTATTTAGTGAAGGCATGGTAACAAGGAGCTCCAACGAAAAAAGTTTATTAACAACGAAAACTACATAGTATCCATTAAGTATCCTTTTAAATGAATTTATTAAAAGCAAAATTTTTTTCAGTGATGTCATGCACTACATATGGGATGAACCATATTTATTCAAGCCATTCACAAATCATATGATAAGAAGATGCGTTCCCCAAGAGGATATAGAAAGCATATTACAACATTGCCACTCATTATAGAGGATATTTTAGGATAGATAAAACTACAATAAAGTACTTCAGTCGGGGTTTTACTAGCCGACTTTGTTTAAAGATACTGTTGGAAATTAATTATTGTTAATTATTTGGTGTTGTTAAATAACAACAATTAGTAATAATTTCATTTGGAAATTATTAAGTTAATTATTTGGTGTTGTTAAATAACAACAATTAGTAATAATTCATGTTGGAAATTATTAAGTTAATTATGTGGTGTTGTTAAATAACAACAATTAGTAATGATTTCATTACTAAGTAAACAACAAGAATTGTTAATCAAATAATTAAGTAACACAAGAGTTGTTAAGTGACAACAATTAGTAAAAGTTAAATGGGGAACATATGGTACCCCATGATGGTAACATTTTTGGAAGGGTTAGAAAAGGTCATTATGCATCCTAATAATGTGATTAATAGTAATCAATGCATGTGTTACATAGTGACTTGATTTCCCTCCTATAAATAAGACCATTTGCTTATTGAGTTAAGCAATCATTATTTTGATTAAGAGGTCTCTACAAGCATAAAAGGTATGCAATTGTGTTTGTGGTTAGTATAGATTTATTTCAATTAGCATGTAAATAAATCTAGGACTAGTAATACATGTATGGTTAGATCCTAAGAGGACAAACATGTAAATATATTAGGGATTATGTTTCCTACAGATACCTAAACATTTTTTCTGCAATGTGACTGATGCTAAAGGACATGAAACATTTCTAGAAGAAATAAGGACAATTGAACAATATCTTAGAAATGAAGACGTTTGACGTTTGTGATATAGAATTTATGATCCCATTTGTACCCTCGTATGGAAATTTGTATATCATAGTGGTAGTAGATTACGTATCAAAATGGTAGAAGCATTTTCCTTACTAATAATTGATTCCAAGGTCGTGCTCAATTTCCTCATTACTCATTTTGACATGCTTAGGGCAATCATCAGTGATGGAGTACTCACTTCTACAAGAAGAAATTCGAAGTTCTTCTCATAAAGTACAAATTGATTGATAAGATTTTGACTGCTTATCACCCTCAGTCTAGTGTCCAAAAGAGAAGTCAAGAAGATTGTTGAGAAAATAGAATCCTTCATGAAAGGATTGGTCACAGAAGTTAGATGATGTATTATAGGCCTATCGGACTGCTTATCAAACATATATTGGCATGTCATCATATCTATTAGTGTTTCATCGGTAAAAGTTGTCCATCACACTGGCTGACCATCTCGGGTAGTTACATTTAGCTGAAAACATTAAACTTAGGAGGTAACCTATGCTTTTATTCTTTTTCATTAGATTTATTTTGCTTTTAAATTTTTCATTTAAAAGTTAATGTTTATATTTGTTCTAACTTTTTCAATGTTTTGTATTTTTTTGAGTTTTTTTTTTGTTTTTTTGTTTTTGTGCAGGAACCTCCACAACAGCGGAAACATGAGAAAACTTGGATTATATTGAGTAATTATTATTATTTACTATTCTCTATTTTTAATATGTTCTATTGCTTGATAACCAATAAGATAGTTGTGGTAAACCTTAATAAACTTGACAAAGAGAGTTTTAGTTTAGCCTTTGAAATTGATAACACGTGATCTCATTCAAAAAATAGATTTACATGCAGGATAGACATCTACCTACATAGGGCATGCATACTATAAGTAGAATTTGATCTTAATGATTTCGACTTAGATTAATTATCATAAACATATAGGTAATTGAACTAAATTGGACATTTATACTCGACCATCGATAGATGCTTGTAGATAATTTTGTATTCTAGGTTAATAATCTCTAGTGATCACTTAAAAATAAGAAAAGTGCATATACAATAATTGTGTTTAGCCAAGTTTCAATCATAGATGTTTTCTTGCATAAGCTTCTCAATCTTTAAAATTTCAGTTTTTAATTTTCTTTTTTTAAATTAATTAACAAAAATATATTTAAAATTATTCGTTTAGTTAAAAATAAAATTAATCTAATTTTAATATAAAATATGATTTTTTGAATATTAAAAGCACTTTTAATCCTAATGAGCAAACCTTTCCTTTCTGTACACATGTTTTAAGATTCGTTATAACAACTTATTATGTTTTTGATATTTTAATCATGTATGTAGAGATGGCCACCGGTCCGGTTTAGTTCCGAACCAGAACCGAACCGACCGATTCTCGGTTCCACACTTATGTGGAACCAGAACCAGAATCGAACCGAACGGTTCTAGTTCGGTTCCATTCTGGTTTTATTTTTTTTAATTTTAATAATGATTTTTTAAAAAAAAAACTAAAATGGTTCAACGTAGAACCGCTGGAAATGAACAGTTCCAACGGTTACGGTTTGAACAGTTCCAACGGTTACGGTTTGAACAGTTGGAACCGGACGGTTCCCGTTTGAACCGTCAGAACCGAACGGTTCCGATTTGAACCGCCTGAACCGGACGGTTCCGGTAGTTCTTTTCGGTTCGATCAGGGGTGAACCCTAACCGAACCAAAAAATTTCGGTTCTGGTTGGAACCATAACCATCCAGTTTGAACCTATTCGGTTTCGATTCCGAACCGAAACCGTGGCCGGTCTACCTGTATGAATATCTTTTTATCATTATAATTTATTATTTATGAAAAAAAACTAATTTTTAATTTATGATATTTTGAAAAGATCATAGTATATTATATGTATGTGCATTTTATATTTGTATGTATGTATTTTAATAGATGAAAAATTAATTTACTTACTGTGGGTACTGGATTTGCTCGAGATCCACAATCGAGAATTCGAAAGATGGGGACGCTAGTGATCTTGTAAAATAAAGATAGTGAGTGTGGGGTTTCTACCCACCGATGTGGTGGATGCCGTAGGCACTCCGACGCCCCAGTCAGTGATGGTAATGGGTTGAATAGCGTTGGTAGAACAAGGTTAGAATTTACCTTGATCACCATTGACTACCGTGAGGGCGGTGGGTTGGTGTTTCCGGATGTAAAGCTTTGAGAGCCCAAATTAGAATGCTCAAACTTCTCAACGAAAAACTATGCCCTCTGCTTGTGGATTACCTCTTCTATTTATATGATCTTGTGAGGTGTGCTTATTTAATACATTATTTGATTGCCCGTTGGATGCTGGAAACGACTGATCCATGAGAGGGGGGAGTTATGAGTTCATGCATTTTTTAGGTTGGCAACTGATAAGTTAGGAGGTCATTTTGGTCAAATATTTTCTTAAGTATGGGCTTGTGAAATCACTTTGACCAATATAAGCTTACAAATGAGCTTTCTCTGAGGATTTTAGGTTCTTTAGACTGATGGGTGATTGGTGAATGGTGTCGGGCCTTTGGGTTTTTAATGATTGATGGTCCGGAAGCGAAATAATGATTTTACCTCTAGGCCCAAATTTGGCCCATACAATTTATCCCCTACTCTCTAAGTTAAAAATCCTCGACTTGGAGAGTACTTGACGAGCGTGTCATATGAAACTGTTAGGGTTGGTCCTCGGAGCGCCAATCCTGATCGTATTTATGTCTGATTCATGAATACGAGCAATATTATTTTCCATAATATTACTTATTCAATGGTAGCACCTCTTGTCTTTTATATACGTATTCGATCTAATTTCGATTAGATTGAAACTAAATCCGGTTTAGTGATATGTATATATATTAGACAAAGACCCGATAATATATAATGTACTGCGCAATTACAACCTAGATTGTAATTGACATTAGGAAGTGTCACTACTAGAAATATATTATCAAATTAAGTTTCTGGTCAAGATTTACTGACATATGTCAGTTAGTAAAATCTGATGAGACCAGTACATGTCGTATATCGAACTTGGTCTGATGGTTTATCCCAATGAACCATTACTCTTGGGAGATTCGTATAGACATGTAGGTGTTTATATCAGATAAACATTGAACGACTCACCGAAGATTCTTAATAGATGGTTCACCAACGTCAATAGAAATCTTCTCGGGTTGAGTAGCATAGTGATTCTTTGACTTGAGATACCACTATGGATATATGAGGTATCCTCCACACTTTAATGGCAGTCATGTCACCGATCTATTTAGATCAGACCTCCATCTGTTTGTTGGGTGTGGACTGATCCTCAGGATATCCTGTATATATCAAGATAGGATACGTCAGTTCTGTGTACAAAGCATAGGTATTCATTATGGGATTAGCAATCCGTTAAATCCATGAATCTGTGGTACACTGTAGAAGTAAGTTCTAAGTGTTATTATAAGATTACTAATAGAATCGTCGACTGGATTATACATATATAGATTTGACGTTAATATCTATATCTCTGGAATTATCCGAATACCCGTGATGGAGGAATTATACATATGCTATGACCTCGACCTATATAGTTCAACGAGTTTATCCGTGGTCCTCATAATTTACGGGTGGGTAAATTATGGACATGAAATTAGATTTCGTGACGGATATGCCTGAACCTAGAGAGTTTCACTAATGAAATATACTCATAGAGAACTAGGGCAACTTTTAAGAATAATACTGATTATTTATAAATCGTTTAACGATTAAACGAAAGATACATGCATATGGGGTCTTTTAGCCATTTTCTAATTAATGTGTATTTGTATTTAATACTTGATTTTATTAAATACACATTAATTAATTGTCAAATTATGATATTTGATATATATCATTAATATATGTATTTGGATTATTTAAAGTAAATATATTGGATATTTGTATTTAAATTATTATTTAATTATTTAATTGTTAAATAATCAAAGTAATTAAAATATAAAATATCTAAGTTGATATTTATTAAAGGAAATGATTAAAGTGTATAAGTTTGACTTTTACATTAAATATAAAGTTGTCAAATTGGATTTGTTTTCTTTATTTTTGTTTTGAAAAAGAAAAATATATTTTTTTTTCTTTTTTAAGGCCAAATTTCGGCCATGACCTAGAGTATTTAAAGGATTTATTTTTTCATTTGCTTCACACTTGTTGAAGCCACCAAAAACATAAACAAAAGGAGATTTGAGAGAAAAAGAGAAGAAACCAAGAAGAAATGCAACAAAGTTTGGAATTTAGTAAGTATTTCCAACTTTCTATTAGAATGAAAATCGTTCCTTTCGTTCTTGGCTACAACATATGTTGTTCTTAATTTTTCTACTCTCTTGTGTTTGTGTTATGATGGTTGGAAGCATGAATGAAATATGTATGCATGTGTGTTTAACAAAGTATGCTTATAAATGGTGTATAAGCACACTTTTGATCATTTGATGATATTGTTGTCATTCTAGAGTTGTTAGGCCACTCATTGATGACCTTGAATTATTCTTGAGTTGTTTCAAAGTGGCAAGACTTGTTTGGTGTTGTAGAGATTAAATTAAAGTGTTGAATTTGGTTAATTTTGGTTAATTTTATTAATTGGACTAATTTGAGAAATTAAGGTTCTTAACCTAAATCAAAATTGGGTCTTTTCATATATGTGTTGTATAATGATGTATATATGACATACATTTAATTGGTGTTGACTGGATATCATCTAATGTTGTTTTGAACAAATTTGGACCAAAATGCAAAATCTGAAAAGTTGTTGGAACTCTCGACAATTTGGGGAAATTGTGGGATTTTTGTTGTGAGTTGTATTTTGATATATTTGATATGTATAAATCATTTTGATAGTCATTTGAAATCACTTAAATTTGTATTTGACAAATTAGGACTAAAATGATCAAAATACAAACTATTGGGGTCTCACAGCAAATAGAGAAAAATCTGTTTTTTGGATAAAAAAATCATTTTTTATTTATTGAGTAATTAGAATAAATTGTTTTATTTTAATTGCCCATAAAATAATTATCGAAAATTATTTCGGAGTGAAAATACATGAAAACGGCGAAAAACAGCGTTATCGGGTAACGACTGCCCAAACAATGAGTTGGTCACAGTTCGGGCAGCCTACAAATTATCCAAGTGCTATTGAGGATGATCTAAGCAGC
Organism: Zanthoxylum bungeanum; assembly: GCA_019454045.1. Lineage (NCBI taxonomy): Eukaryota > Viridiplantae > Streptophyta > Magnoliopsida > Sapindales > Rutaceae > Zanthoxylum > Zanthoxylum bungeanum. The sequence continues at coordinate 21,528 of SKCR01001679.1, read as the reverse complement.
CCGCATGTGCATTGGTCGGTCGGTTCGGTCGGAAACGTATTTTATGTTATTTTACGGAAAAATATTTTCGTAAAAGTTTCATGGTGTTTCTATATTATTTATGTCGTTATTTGATATCGAATAAATATGCTTAGATGAAATATTAATAGATTATTATTATTGAATATTAAATAATTTATTCGTAAGTTTAAAAATTTTAAACTACGATTTCGCCTGAACTGCACTTCTTCCGCTGCGTCGCCCTGATAAACCCCAACAGAAACGAGGTATGTAGGAGTACATGTAAGTAAAGGCCAGGTATTGGGGAATGTCCCCAGTCGACTTAAACGGTCCAGGATATACTTCATACGAATGGTAAGAGAAACAGTGGAGTCTTCAATAATGTTTGGACAACATGTTATCCAGGTCTTTAATCTCGACTCGACATGAGCCATGAAGGATGTTCCCAGTCTACTGAACCAGATGAAGGTCGAGATCATCCCCATATTACGGATCAAATGACCATGGGAGAATTCAAAGTCGTTTGGACCTGATGAAGGCCAGGTCTTGAACTTGACTCTAAATGAGCCATAGGGGATGTTCCCAGTCGACTTAACCAGATGAAGGTCAGAGACATCCCCATACTACGGGTCAAAAGACCAGTGGAGAATTCAAAGCCGTCTGGACCTGATGAAGGATAGATCTTGATCTTGACTCTACATGATCCATGGGGATGTTCCCATTCGACTGAACCAGATGAAGGTCAGGATCATCCCTATACTACAGGTCAAAGGACTATGGGAGAATTTAATGTCGTCTGGACCTGATGAAGGCCAGGTCTTAAACTTGACTCTACATGAGCCATGGGAGATGTTCCCAGTCTACTGAACCAGATGAATGCTATGATCATCCTCATAATATGGGTCAAATAACAAGGGATCATCCCCATACTACGGGCCAAAGACCATGGGAGAATTTAAATTCATCTGGACCTTATGAAGGCCAAGTCTTGATCTTGACTCTACATGAGCCATTGGGGATGTTCCCAATTGACTGAACCAGATGAAGGTCATGATTATCCTCATACTACGGGTCAAAGGACCAGAGGAGAATTCAAAGTCGTCTGAACCTGATGAAGGCCAAGTCTTGAACTTGACTCTACATGAGCCATGCGGGATGTTCCCAATTGACTGAACCAGATGAAGGTCAAGATCATCCCCATACTACGGGTCAAAGGACCAGGGGAATCATTCATATTGTTTGGGGATTTGTCATTCTGTATGATAAGATATTATAGGTGTTTGTGAAAATTATTCGGAACAAAGAGGAAAGATCCCATTCGAAAATAACCATATATATAGTGTCGAATGAGATCTTTAAGCACGTGTTAAACCTCAAACGTATAATGTCGACTGGACTCTATACCAGATGCCAAACCTTCTTTCTTATTGTGTCGAATGGACTCTCCACCTGAAGCCAAATCTTGCTCTATATTGCATCGAGTGAACTTTCTGCTAGATGCCCGAACCTCCTTTCATGTCGTTTCGAATTGACGTTCCACCAGATGCCAAATCTTGCTCCATGTTGCATTGAGTGGACTTTCTGCTAGATGCTGGAACCTCCTTTCATGCCGTGTCGAATGGACTTTCCACCAGATGCCAAACCTTGCTCCATGTTGCATCGAGTGAACTTTCTGCTAGATGTCTGAACCTCATTTAATATCGTGTCGAATAGAATTTTGATATGGTTATTAGTTGGTACCTAATACGTCTTAACCTTATCGTGTTGAATGGGATTGCAGGAAATTCTTGCATGCGATATATTTTCTTTATCGTATGGGATGTGTGATATTCAAAAAAGGAATACACATGATGTCACTAAGACGCGACCCCTTCCAATCGACTCTGAGGTAGATAGATCTCTCTTAGTCCGTTTGGGCGTAAAATGTGCCTATAAATGTTTTAGGCCTGAATTAATTTATTCAACCCTAGCGGGGGTTACGAGGCATCTTTAGACGGGAAATCGAGGCACCAAAATGGAGGGTATAAGCGCCTTGAAAGCTCATTTTCTTCATTTACAAAAATTCTCTCAATTTCACAAATTTGGAAGAGCTCTCCTAAGTTTCAAGGTACTTTCCATTCCCCTCTCATTGTTCTTCAGTATCTTTATATGTTCCTAGCGTAGATTCAAGTTTGTTTTATTGAACAATAGGTGATTTGATCTCTAAGATTGTAGTCAATTTACCTGAATTGTGTTTGAGGATTAGAGTAGTTTGATTTTTAGGGAGTAAGAACTTAAAGGGTTTATTGTTTATAATCTTGTTGTGGATGATGTCGAGTGAGGACTCACATGGTACTCTTGATGCACAAATAGATAGGTATATCGGATCGCCTGTAAGAACATCTTCGAGTGGGTTGAGTGATGATGAGGCATGTTATGATTGGTCGCATGGGGGCATCAGTGGGGTAGGAACCATAAATATAGCTGAACTACCCCTAGGAATCCCCACCGAGGCAACGCCGCTTAGGACTATGCCAGCTAGTGTAGAGTCGAGTAGGATTCCTAGTACAAGTGAGCCTATGGATATTTTAACCAAAAACTCGGCCAATCGAGTGACTGAAAGGTCGGTGAGGGAGATGAAGTTGAAATATAGGTTTCCCAAATCTATTAAAGTTAGGTTAGCCATGTCGAATGAGAGGATAGACTTCAGAGTTCATGGGTGGATTGGGTTTTATGAGCGACCCTTTGCTGACAGGTTCAGGTTCCCGATACCCACGTAGTATGGGAAGTGTTGAATCACTACGAAATTGCTCATTCCCAGTTAATGCCCAATGCATAGAGAATTCTGTTGTCGATTGAGTGTTTGTCGTTTGAACTGGTGATTGAGTTTGGAGTGAGGGAATTGTTGTATCTTAATATTTAAATAAGCACTTGACCGAAAATGGGAGGTATACTTTGTTTCTTCACCAGAAGATGGAGCACATAATCTTGGGGCTTCCATCGAATGATAGGGGAGAGTGGCAGAAGTTTTATTTCTTTATAAGAGAATAGGGTGTTTTTGGGCCGACTGGAATTGGCCAAATCCCTGAACACTGGAGTCCATCGAGTGAGTGACCTCTACCTCATCAATCATTCAGTTCTTAAAAGTCTGAGACTTACGTTTGCTTCTTCTTGTAGGCCTACAACTCAACAGATCATTTGAGACTAGCAAGCGAGCGGTCTCCAATACCAAACTTATCCTTAGCGTGTCTGCTCCTGAAAGGAATTGGAAACTTATTTTATGGGAAAAAAGGTTAGAGTCGAGTCCATTATGGAAAGAAGTATTCGATCCAGAATGTATCCCCTAGGCCATTTGTAAACACATATTTGCTATCATCTTATTTACTTGGTCGTGGGAATTGACGTTTGAAGAGTTATTTTTTTCGAAGCCATTAACCCTCGTAGAGATTTTAGCGCACAAGATATCATGTTAGGTCGATTCAAAGTGCCCTCATATGAGAAAATAAAGAATAAGAGAAAAAGCAAGAGGGCCAAGGGGAAGGATCCAGAAGTTGTAGAGATTGAGGCGCCTGTTCCAAAAGATGTAGTCCCTGCTGGGAGAGCGATTGCACCCTCACGATCTATGGAGATGACTATCGTATCGAAGAAAATGAAGGTGGTGTAAATTGAAGAGGACTCAGAGAATGTGATTGTGAAGATCCCTCATGGGTCGACTGCAATATTAGACCCTTCAAGCCTCTCGAAGTTCATCAAAAAGCTCATCTTGATGAAGACGAGAACATGTTAAGTGAACTAGGCCTAACAAAGAAGAGTAAGAAGATCGCAGTAATGAGTTACCAAGTAAGGTTTTTCGATCTTCCATCTTAAGCTTATGTCTATTTATTGTCGAACGAAGTATAACGCTGGTAATTCTAGGTTATGGAATGCGACCTTTTCATGCAAGAATACACCGAGTCGAATCAGAGGCGTATGAGGGAATTAGAAAAATCCAATACTACAATGCGAAAAGAATTTGTTGAGTTGAAGGCAGAATCAGATTGGAAGGATAAAAGAATCGATCAATTGGAGAAGGACCTGAAAGGCATTCAGGCGACGCTGAAAATGGAGAAAGAGATATATAGGACCGAAATCAAAGCTTTTAAAACGAGTGAGGGGTCCTTGAGGAAGGAAAACAAGGAGCTTGTAGAGAGACTGAAGGGGGTCTAATTTGAAGCGATACTTATCGAGATGAGTAGGCTAATGAAGCAGTATTTGGCAGTGGAGGACGATAAATGGACCCTAAAGAAGTGGATTAAAGAATTTCAAAGGTATGAAGTCGGGCTCCCGTCGTCTGATGATGACAGTGGAGATGCTGAAGATGAAGGCGAGGCTGTTGCAGAAGCCAAATCAGTGGGTTTAGAGGATTCTCCCAAGGTTGCTGGAGAAGGATCAGCAGGGTTGGTAGAATCTCCAAAGGTCGCAGAAGAGAAGATAAAAGGGTTTGGAGAATGATCGATTCTAAAAGAAACCGGGGAAGCTCAAAATGTTCTTGTTGCTGAAGTTCAAGCTCCTGAAACCCTAGATGATTGAACCTTCAACTTGTAATTTCAAAATTCGAAATGCTTTTATCTTTTGGTATTCGCAACTTTGAATGTATAAAACAGTGTTGTGAAATGGAAATTTCTTGACTTTTTATTTCTATGTAAGCCATTCCAACGTTTTTGAAAGATGAATGATTGAAAGATAAATGTTTATATTAGAAAGGAAGTTGGGGACATCAACGGGTAGCGTGACCTTTGTCCCTTTGTCAAAATGTAGTCACTCACGGAATGGATATATTATGACTGATTTTGCTAACAGTAGAATCGCTTTAGGTGAGTTGCGTTCCAGCTGTTCTGAATGGGTCTTCCGTCTTTAATCTCCAATTTATAGGCTCTCTGGCCAACGACCTTTGTGATGATGTATGGACCTTCCCAGTTTGGTCCTAGTTTTCCATCTCCGACATCCTTAATGTTTTGGAAAACCTTTCGTATGACCCAATCTCCCTATTTGTATGTTCTGCATCGGACATTCTTGTTGAAGTACTTGACCATTCGTTATTGATAATTAGCAAGTCGCATGGAGGCGTGGTCTCTGAGTTCGTAAATGGTATCGAAGCTGTGATTCATGAGTTGCCGGTTAGAATCTTCTTCAAGCCATTGGTAAAGCGGGGATAGGATACCTCATTCGGACAGAAATATAGCTTCAAATCCGAATGCTAAAGAAAATGGTATTTCACAAGTCGACAAACGAGCAGTAGTTCTGTAGGACCATAAAACTCCTGGAAGTTCATCTGCCCATGCTCCATTCGCCTTTTCCAACCTCTCTTTCATCGTGTTCATGACCGTCTTGTTGGAAGATTCGGCTTGGCCGTTGGCTTGAGGGTAGTGTGGGGTTGAGAAGCTCAATTTAATCCCCCACTTTCTGCAGAAGTCTTGAAAATATCGGCTGATGAATTGGGAACCATTATCAGTCACTATTTCTTTTGGTAGTGTTGTGATATTTTATATCGTACCGCAAGTGTACGGTGTCAAGTTTTAGTATAAATGAGTTTAGAGTGTTGAACCCACAGGGATTGCGTTAACTCGCACTAAGTACTACAATTGATAATTCTAACTTTATTTAGACGATAATTAATAAAGATTTAATTAAATAAATAAATATAAAAACAATTTGATAGGAGGAACTAATACGATAGAAATTCTAGATCCTGATTTCACCTAGTTGTCGCCTATGTATTTTTCATGCCAATTAATCTTTGTTCAGTTATATTATTTATAAGTCAAGACTCCGAAATTATCCACTCCATCTCTCGAGTGCCGAGTGAAAATATCATCAACTACAAACTTCGATATCTCTATAAAAATCTAGTAGTTAATAACTCGTTACGCTTTGTCATTCTATGTTAACGACTTCAAAGGAACTACAGATTCTCTCGAACTCTATCAAATCCTAGGTCATATTCTCTATATTCATTCAAAACCCCCTCTCTCGAGTGATAGATTCTAAAAATTCATCATCTTCAATTGTGGCCAACAATCAAGAAGCATTAAACTCAAGAGAATATAAATAACTCAATAAAACTTCATAACAAAATTAGCAAACAATACAAGGTTCAAGCATCAGTTACATCATTCTCCAGAATTAAGGAGTTTAGTTCATGACAATAGATAAAAACAATAAGAACAAGGTCATGAATCTAATGGAAATCATTAGAGTTCTAAGAAAGAAATAAGAAGATAAAACCTGAATTGAATCTCTCCTTGTTCGGACGTCACCGTCTTTGTCTCCTCTTGTTGCTATTCAATCCTCCTCCTTGGATCTCTAAAAATATGTGTTCTTCTGTTTTGTGATGTGTATTAGCCTCTCCTTTAGTCTTGGATGAACTAATCTATCTATAATATAGCCTTGGAGTATTTCTCTTCTCACAAATTCCCCTCAATGTAAATGAGGTTTCTTTAGAAGTATTATATAATTGGGTAGAAGTAAGAATAGTGCTAGCGGGAGAGAGGAAAATGAGAGATTTGTTCTAGGAATAAAGTTTATTATATATACATCCGCATATCATTATTAATTTATTTCGTGCCTTATTATGCTTTTAGAATGCATGCTTAAGGGTGTATGATGAGACCTAATCAAAGATAATAAATTGGTTGCCAATTTACGCGAAAAACCCTCATCAAATATTAAGCGTTTTTCCTTCCATTGAGTGGTTCTCACTCAAGATCCAAGATTGGCATTGGTTTGTTGGCCAAAGTCAAGATCAATGTCCATCGCGGATGTGTTTGAACCACGAAAGCTTTGTTCCATATCGCATGTCTTGGGCGGTTATGACTTGTTGGCCAAAGTCAAGGTCACTTCTAGTTCATCGACGTGGATTACGAAGCTTTCACACTGTCAATGGGTCCCGCTTAACTGGAATCATTAAGCTTGTTGAGCCAAAGCCAATGATTAGTTGATTCAAAGGAAAAAGTTATGAAATATATTGGATATATTTACATATATTGGATATATGTTTCGGACTTGGAGGTCCATCTACTGGATCTAGGAATTAGATGTGATCCAATTGATCTTAAACATCTACCTAGTTAAGTTTCATACAACTTGTTGGCCAAAATCAAGGTTGTATGTTATTTAACGGGATCCTAGCTCACTAGGAAACTAGGTTTCCCGAGTACTCCACAGAGGGTTAGAGGCTCGCCGAAAAATAGTGGGAGACAAGTATTAAATTTGCAATTTCGTTTAAATACTTGCCAATACGCGCTCTTTTATTTTATTTATCGTTGTTATAAATATATTAGTTGGACTAATATTTAATATTGCTTTCTTTAAACAGTTAGACTGTACAATACACTACTCCACTTGTAGTTGATTATATAGTTGGACTATAGTAATCATTACATTTTGAGTGTACCCAATATCGTTGATTGAATAGTTGGACTATTGCAATCGAGATGGCTGGAAAGATTAGTGTTAGGGACATCATCATGGGCGATAATATCTTTAACGACGTAAATTTTCCAGATTGGAAAATGAATCTCAGGATAGTTCTGGGAGCCAATAAGTTACTCTATGTAATAGAGAAACCTCTCGGGCCTGAGCCCGGAGTTGAGCAAATAGTAGAACATGAGCTTTAGAAGACTCATTGTGATGATAACTTTAGTGCTCAATCGATCATGCTTGCCGCAATGACTCCTTAATTTCGTTGTCAGAACTAAGGATTATATCCTTATACCATGATGTTGAAATTAAAGGATCTTCATAGATCTAACCTTAGATCTTAGAAGTATGAATTGCAAAAGAAGCTCTTTCGCTCGCGCATGTCAGAGGGTACATATGTCGAGCACTAGGTGTCGCAGATGATTGCTGACATCGAACAGCTAAGGTTAGCTGGGCATTACCTACGAGGTCGAGACTTCCATAGATTTGATCTTATAGTCTCTGCCCGAAAGCTGGGCGGGTTCATCTTGAACCAAGAGAAAACTCTTGGAGAGTTAATGGCTATGCTCAAGGAAGCAAAGCCAGAGCTTCCAAAATGGCAAGAAGCGCAAGGCGCATCTTACTTCGACATCCCAGAAGGCCAAGGCTTGGCCGAAGGCTTCTAAGGGTGTGAAGAAAATAGCAAAGGTAAAATTGTCACAGTCTTCTGGGAGGATTAAGGACATATCCCAACATGTCTGCCTAAACTGTGGCAAACGGGGTCACTAGAAGCGTGACTACCGTATGGACAAGGCAGACATGAAGGAAATGAAGACAGGTAAGGCTCCGACTTCAGGTATGTTTGTCATAAACATATCCACTGCTAGTTTTAAAATTAGATTTTGATATTGGGTATGGTGCATACATATGAACTGATGTGCAGGATCTGATGATTAGGAGGAGACTAGCTTCAGTTGAGATCGACCTATGAGTCAGAAACGGGACGGGAGTTGCTGTTTTAGCTGTGGGAACCTAAGTTTTGGAACTGCCCTTTGGCCATGTACTTAAATTAGGAACTGTTATAATGTACCTAGTTTGACTAGAAACATTATCTTTATATCTAGTTTAACCCGTTGCGGGTATACCTTTATGTTCCAGAACACTCGGTGTTTTGTTTATAAAGATGATATTGAGATATACACATTAGATGTGAATAACAATATTTATATTTCGAATATAAATGAATCTCAAACATATAACATGACAAACAAAAAGATCAAACTGAGTAAATCAGATGAGACTTATTTGTGGCATTGTTGTCTGGGACGCATTGACAAGACTCGTATATCCACTCTTTTGAAGAATGGATACTATGGACAAATTTGATCCTAAATCATATGACGTCTACGAATCATGTTTATTAGGCAAAGTGCCTAAAGTGCCTTTTAGCGGTAAAGGTACACGTGCCACCGAGCTGTTAGCCCTTGTTCATGGTGATGTATGTGGGCCCATGTCTAGCTAGGCTAGAGGTGAATAAAAATACTTCATAATCTTTACGGATGTTGCATCGCGTTATGGTTATGTGTTTCTTAAGAAACACAAATTGGAAACTTTTGATAAATTCAAAGAGTTTCGACACAAAGTAGAAAAACAGACCGGCAAAAGTATTAAAAATATTGTGGTTGGACCGTAATGGAAAATATTGAGCAATAAGTTTCTCTATTACTTGAAAGAGTATGCTATTCTTTCATAGTGGACTCTTCCCGGAACACCTCAATTGAGTGGTGTGTCCGAACGAAGAAACCGGACTTTGTTGGACATAGTTAGGTTAATAATGAGTCACACTGAGCTACCAATTTCCTTCACGGGATACGCATTGAACAGTGCAATACTTATTTTGAATAAGGTTCCGTCAAAGTCTGTTGGACAGACTCCATATGATATATGGACAGGAAAGAAATTGGGTTTCTTATTCCTGATGATTTGGAATGCTGGGCATATATTTGGATGATACCAAACTACAACCCAAATAGGATAAGTGCCCATTTGTAATTGGTTATTCTAAGGAAACTAATTCCACAACTCACAAGAGAACAAAGGTATTTGTTGCTCTCCATGCGTTTTTCCTAAGAGGAACACCTAAATGCAGTGGTAAGTGGGAGGAAAGTAGAACTTGATGAAAATTGGAGTGATACTGTTCCTGGCACGATCCCTAAACGGAACACGAACAGTTCATCAGGGATGAGACTGTTCCACAATATTCTATATACATAAGAACCGCGTAGGTCGGAGAGAGTCAGAAAACAACCTGAGAGGTATGGGTTTCTGATCTCACCTCATATGGATGTTAATATTATTGAGGAAGACAAACCGACTACGTATGAGGAAATGATACAAGGTATCGACTCCGGTTTATGGCAAGGTGCCATGAAGTCCAAAATAGATTCCATGTATACCAACCAAGTTTGTACATTGGTTGATATACCAGAAGGCATTGTGCCTATTGGTAGCAAATGAATCTTCATGGTGAATACATACATAAAATATGGCAACATACAAACGTATAAAACCAGGCTTGTAGCGAAAGGGTATCGTCATCAACATGGTGTCGATTACGATGAAACCTTTTACCCGTTGCCATGATTAAATCCATTCGGATAATGCTTGCTATAGCTGCATATGTCATTTATGAAATATGGCAGCTAGACGTCAAAGTCGTTTTCCTTAACAGAAACCTTTTGGAGGATGTTTACAACATCCTGACGATTTTATCGTGCCGAAATATGCAAACAAGGTTTGCAAGTTAAATCGATCCATTTATGGATTGAAGCAAACATTGTGTTCTTGGAACCAACGTTTTGATGAGATCATAATAGTATATGGTTTCATTCAAAACGAAGATGATTCTTGTGTATATAAGAAGGTTAGTGAGGGTGCACTAACAATGAATGTCATATACATTGATGATGTATTATTTCTTGGAAATAACATTCCCATTTTACAATCGGTGAAAGCTTGGCTTTCATTAAAATTCTCCATGAATAACTTGGGAGAGACAACCTTTATTCTAGGAATAAGGATCTACTGGGATATATCTAAAAGTTGTTGGCACTCTCTGAGAACTCATACTGTGACAAACATATACACGACCCGGTGTCTCATATGCTTTGAGATTTGTAGTCACAATCAGGCCGATCCAGGTGATGGTCACTGGATTGATGTTAATAACATCAATAAGTATCTTGGATGAATTAAGGATGCTTTCCTAATCTGTTGAGAAATATAACTTGAGGTGATTGGGTTCATCGACGCAAGTTTCCTAACCGATAAAGACGACTGTAAGTCGCAATAAGGATACATATTTTATTTGAACAACAGAACAATGAGCTGAAAATCTTCCAAGCAAGATATTGTTGCTGATTCAACAAAAGCGGATTATATTGCTGCAGCTGAGGCAACAGAAGAAGCATTTTGGATCTATAAAATTCCTAATTAGATTAGGAGTAGTTATGTTAGCAGCTGAGCTGGGCTACAGCACAGACTAAGGAATTACGGTCTCATCAATGATCCAAGTATGTCCTTCAAACGGTTTCATCTGATTCGTGAGATCATACATCGTGGCGATGTGATGATTGAATAAATCGCATCAGATAATAACCTTATAAATCCGCTGGCGAAAGTGATATCTCAGTATAAGCATGAGCGACTCGAATATAGTTCAAGTGTTTGACACTTGAGTGATTGGCTATAGGCCAAGTGAGAGATTGTTGGACAATTATGACCCATAGCATCACTATTTTGTAAATGACATAGTGTTCTTGTACAAAATTAACTATGTGACAAAGGAAATTGCTCTTTTATCATTTGTAATTGGATTACTCGGATATATAAATGATAAAAGTCCTTATGATTAGTTTCGGATTAATAAGATATGAGATAGTATTAATCCACAGAAGGTTTAATCATTAAATATCCCTAGTCGTAGTATTAGTTCCAGATTATGTACGCGACCTGGTGTCTCATATGCTTTGAGCATAAGGAGTCACAATCAGGCCAATCCAAGTGATAGTCACTGGATTGATGTTAAGAACATCCTTAAGTATCTTTGATGATCTAAGGATGCTTTCTTAAGCTATGGAGGATGAGAACTTGAAGTGACTGGGTCCACCGTTGCAAGTTTCCAAACCGAAAAAAAACGACTATAGGTCGTAATAAGGGTACTATATAGTTTGAATAACGGAACAGTGAGCTGGAAATCTTCCAAGCAAGATAATGTTGCCGAATAAATAACAAAAGCAGAATATTGTTGCAGCTGAGGCAGCAAAAAAAGCATTTTGGATCTATAATAATCCTAATTAGATTAGGTGTAGTTCTGTTAGCGGCTGAGCTAGACTACAACACAGGCTAAAGAATTAATGGTCTCATCAACGATCCAAGTATATACTTCAACTATTTGGTCTTAACCTGAGACTTGCATCGCTAATACTTGCAACAATCAATATAATTTGGTTTTGGTCGTCCGGGGCTTTAACAGGTTTTGTGTACACCTCTTCTGGGTATACTGAGAATCGTAGTGTATTGGGTGTGATGTCAAGATGGACGTATCACTTCAGTCATATGGAGATGATGATCACGCAGGATACGGAACTAGTACTCTTAAGAACTGTAGTCATCGGGATAATATGACTAGGTCATGATTATCCGATTATAGAGACTAGTTGTCAGTGATCCGATATATGCTTCGTACGAGGCAGACACAATTCCAGCCCTAGGCCTAGCATGTGACATCCGATACTGGATCGTAATACGCAATACTATGTATACTACGCCTGATATAGATTATATATTCCTTAAAAGAATATTTCTGGACAATTGGGTAGGCACGGTGCTTTGCTATAAGCCAACCATGTCTTGTAAATCGGTAAGAACGTAGTACCGGGTACGCACGTATTCGGATAGTCCGATGACCGTATTTACTGCCAATATATCCAGGGATATATTGGTTCGCCTCCTAAAGATTCACCTATGACATTTGACTCGAACAGAATTAATCTGGGATTAATTAAGAGAGAGAGAAAATTAATCTAGGATTAATTACGGCAAGAATTTATCTGGGATAAAATTCGGATAGAAGAGAGAGAACGATTAATTTGGAATTAATCGATTAAATAATATATTAGATATATTAATTGAAATTAGATTTCAAAGTGGAATTAAAATTGGATTTTAATTCGGGCAAAAGAATTAATTTAGAATTAATTCGCAAGCGACTTTCGTAATAATTTTTCTAGGCATTATTATTTATTTAAATTAGATTTAATTACGTCGCGACGAAAAATTCGTTTAGTTCGGAATTAAACGAACTTGGGTCCGAGCGAAGTTGCGTGTTAAGTTAGCCGACTTAAATTTGGAATTTAAAAGTGGTGAGACCCACTTCACTTACATAATTTGTTTGACTAATGATGGAAGTAGTTAGGCTTGATTATGGGTTTGATTTATTAAAAGTAAGCTTGACTTTGCTTATACTACACTCAAACCAATACCAACATTCAACCTCACTATAAATTAACTTGGTCAACTTTAGAAGTGTAATAAGTTATTATTCACAGCAAATAAAACTATTTCTTCTTCCTCTCTTGCCATGGCCGAAAGCTTGCTTCTCTTGGAGGGAAAATTTTCTTTTATTTTTGTTCTTGCTAGCACATAAGGAGTCAAGTGAAGGTGATAGGGAAACTCACCCAAGTGTTGGAAACACTTAAGAAAGCTTAGAGCTTCCATCTTCAAAGAAATTGTTTTTAAAATCTCATACAACCAATGTAAGTTTTTTTCCGCAACTTTCTTTGGTAATTTTCACACACGAATCACTCTTAGAGATCCTTGGCATGTTCTAGGAACACTAACAATATTTACAATAAAATTTGGCATGCCGAGCATCAACTCCAACAAACATAACTTAAAAAACTATAAATACGGAAAATGTAAAGTGTCATGGACATGAAACAATAGCCTGAAAATGTGGCATGTCTTGCGAACATGAAAACATGACTTAAAAATATAGCACGAGTTGTAGCATAAAATAATAACTTGAAGATGTGACATGAAAACGTGATCTAACACCATGGCGTGGACTATAACATAAAAACATGATTCGTAATGTGAACGTGAAAACATAACATGAACTGTAAACGTGAAAACATGTCATGGACTAAAAATTATGAGGACATAACATGACGTGTAAACTGAAAACATGATATAACATGTAGACTTGAAAAAATGACGTAATCATAAAGTGAAAAACATGTGTTAATTATAAACTAAAAAGCATACATGAATTGTAAACATGAAAGACATGCTCGATCTGTGGACTGAAAAGCTATGCACATGAATTGTAAATTTGCATAACATGGAATGAAACAAAGAAATCATGAATTGAAAACAGGTAACTATAAAGTGACATGTGTACTGGCTTATGCATAAAATGCTCGTATGGAATTCATTACCTATTTTGGAATAGGTATGGGATGAACCTCATCCGAAAGGATTCATTGGCAGTACTTCTAAATGTGAATACGTACAAATGATAATGTAACTTGTAAGCATGTGACATGTAAACATATACTAAAAACATAAACTGAAAACACAAACCATACTCATGAAATGTAAATCTTAAACTCAATACATAAACATAAACTGAAGGAGTAAACGTGAACTGAAATATAAGCTGCAAATGTACGGTGGGAAAGCAATAAACTGAATACGTACATACTTAACTTGTAAAAACTTGAATCATAAACATGTATACTTGAATTGCAACTTGTAAAACATAAACCGTAACATGAAACATAACTTGCGTAACATGGGACGTAACTTATATATCATAATCATGCTTCATAAATCATTGTACTTATGTCGTGAGTAAAATATATTATAATATAAATATCATGAAAACATAAGTGTGAAAGTATTCACTCACTGAATTGTGGTCCTAATACTCATGTGCGTTAATGTAACCGGAAGGATCCTCCTGCGTAGGATCTATCATATGTTCAAGTACAATTAGTATACTTGAACTTTACAATCCTAGACGTGTGCATGAATGATACATGTGATCCTCATTCCATAATATGAACACCTAGTACAAGTCATGTTTGCACATCAAACAATTTCTTTGGTTACACACGCAATAACTTTATTTCAAGATAAACATCACAAATTTAGAAAAACACCACAACAATCTTGAGTATAATGTGAACACCACTCAAGCCCCTAACATAATTCATGATAAAATTAACATTAACAAGAACATGGCTCTTCCACCAAAATGGAGCTTTGCCCCTAAAGCATGAAGCTTTGGCCACACAACATATCATCATAACTTTCACAACACAATTCAACTCCCTATCATGATTCTTAACACCACCAAGCTACAAATTTTTAAGCACACATATTACCCTCAATTATGCAACATTAACCCATTTCCAAAATTTTCATTTTCAAGCAATTTCATGCATAATCCATGTCAATGAATCACCATAAGTATAGATTGTTGGATAATTATGACCCATAGAGTCACTATTTGTACAGATCATAGTTTTGTTGTACAAATTAACTATGTGACAAAGGAGATTACACTCTTATCATTTGTGATTAGATCACCTAGATGTATAAATGATAGGAGGTCCCTATGATTTGTTCATGGACTGAGAATGATATGAGACAGTATCAGTCCACGAAGGATAAATCATTAAACATCCATAGTCAGAGTATTATCGAGATTGGACATCGATGAATACGTAAAAGACTAGTATTACACTTGTGCGCTTTGTAAGGGCACAACGACATAGTTCTCATATATTGGGTATATGATACTCATGCAAGTGTAATAAGAGGTTGTGTTTTACCGATGGTACGGGAAACAGCTTCGCTCTGGATAGACCCCCTCGGAATTCCATTGGTAGTATGACTATGTGTCTATGGAAGTCCAAAATCAGGGTAGGTGTATTTGGTCTTAACCTGAGACTTGCACCGCTAATACTTGCGACAATCAATATACTTTAGTTGCGGTCGTCCAGGGCCTTAACAGGTTCTGTGTACGCCAATGCTGGGTATATTGAGAATCGTAGTGTGTTGGGTGTGATGTCAAGATGGAAGTGTCACTCCAGTCATATGGAGTTGATGATCGCGCAGGGATACATAATTGTCTCTCTATATAAGGTTGCAACCATTGGGATAATATGACTTGGTCATGATTATCCGATATTAAAGAGACTAGTTGCTAGTAATTCGATATATGATTCGTACGGGGCAGACATTGTACCAGCCCCAGGCCTCGCATGTAATCATCCGATACTGGACAGAAATACGCAATACTACGTATACTACGCCTGATACAGATCATTTATTCCTGTAAGGATGTTCCGGAGAATTGGGAAGGCATGGCGCTTTGCTAGAAGCCAACATTGTCTTGTAAATCGGTACAAACGTAGTACGAGGTACTTACGTGTTCGGAAAGTCCGACGACCGAATTTACTGCCAACATATCTGGGGATCTCATGGGTCGCTTCCCAAAGATTCACCGATGACGTATGACTCGCACTTTAATTAATCTGGGATTAATAAGAAAAGAGAGAAAATTAATCTGGGATTAATTGCGGAGATATTTTATCTGGGATAAAATATCATTTAAATAGAGATAACGATTAATTTGGAATTAATCGGTAAATTAATATATTCGATATATTAAACGAAATTGGATTTCGACGCGGAATTAAAATTAGATTTTAATTGGGGCGAACGAGTTAATTTAGAATTAATTCGTTAGCGACGTGAATAGTGACTTCGCTAGGCGTAATCATTTAATTGTGTCGCAACAGAAAATTCGTTAATTTGGAATTAGCGAACCCGAGCCCGAGATTATTTGCGAGCGCATTCGCATTTCGAATTCGAGTGCGGCACGCAAGTCAAATCAAGCGTCAAATCATTAGTCGCATCAAGCTTCAAATCACTTGTCACTTTTAGTGATGTGACTTGACAACTTGATTGATAGATGTGAGTTGATGGAAAGCTTTTTGAAAGCTTGATTGACATATATTATTATTATAATATTTGGTATATGTTATTGATTTTGGAAATCAATTACCATTACAACACTTTTTCTCTCTTTCTTCTTCATCTCTCTATCACGCGACTTTCATTCTTTCTTCACTGGTTTCTGTTTTTGTCGTGAACCAAGAGGAAAATGGGAAGCAAAAGTCGCGATTTTGTGGCAAAATCGGGAGTGTTAGCACACTACGAAGTCATGTGAAGGTGATAGGGAAGTCCACCCATGAGCCGGGAATCATTTGACGAAGCTTGGAGCTTGATTCTTGTGATCAAAACCGCAAATGGAGAATCAACAGCAGTGGACTGCCGTGAGCTACATGTTGGACAATTATGACCATAGCGTCACTATTTGTACAGATCACGGTGCTGTTGTACAAATTAATTATGTGACAAAGGAGATTGCACTCTTATCATTTGTGATTAGATCACCTAGATGTATAAATGATGAGAGGTCCCTATGATTTGTTCTTGGACGGAGAATGATATGAGACAGTATCAGTCCACGAAGGATAAATCATTAAATATCCCTAGTCAGAGTATTATCGAGATTGGACATCGATAAATACGTAAAAGACTAGTATTACACTTGTGCGCGTTTGTGAGGGCACAACGGCATAGTTCTCATATATTTGGGTATAGGATACTCATGCAAGTGTAATAGGAGGTTGTGTTTTACCGATGGTACGGGGAACAGCTTCGCTCCGGATAGACCCCACCAGAATCACATTGGTAGTATGATTGTGTGTCTATGGGAGTCCGATATCAGGGTAGGTGTATTCGGTCTTAACCTGAGACTTACACCGCTAATACTTACGACAATCGATATACTTTAGTTAAGGTCGTCTAGGGCTTTAACAGGTTCTGTGTACGCCGATACTGGGTATATTGGGAATCGTAGTGTGTTGGGTGTGATGTCAAGACGGAAGTATCACTCCAGTCATAGTGGAGATGACGGTCACGTAGGATACGGAACTCGTTCTCTTAAATGCTCGAGCTATCGGGATTTTATGACTATGTCATGTTTATCCGATTATAGAGACTAGTTTCCAGACACCCGATATGTGCTTCGTACGGGGCAGACACAATTCTAGCCCCAGGCCTAGCACGTGATCATCCGATACTGGACATAAATACTCAATACTTCGGTATACTACGCTTGATATAGATCACATATTCCTATAAGGATATTTCTGGAGAATTGGGTAGGCATGGCGCTTTGCTAGAAGCCAACCTTGTCTTGTAAATCGGTACAAACGTAGTATGAGGTACTTAAGTGTTCGGATAGTCCGACGACCGTATTTACTGCCAACATATCTGGGGATCTCATGGGTCGCTTCCCGAAGATTCACCGATGATGTATGAGTCGCACTATAATTAATCTGGGATTATTCGATGAGAGAGAAAATTAATCTGGGATTAATTACGGAGATATTTTATCTAGGATAAAATATTAATAAAAGAGAGAGAACGGTTAATTTGGAATTAATCGATAAAATAATATATTCGATATATTATACGAAATTGGATTTCGACGCGGAATTAAAATTAGATTTAATTCGGGCGAACGAATTAATATAGAATTAATTCGTTAGCGACGTGAATAGTGATTTCGCTAGGCGTAATCATTTAATTACGACGCGACGGAAAATTCGTTAATTTGGAATTAGCGAACCCGAGCGCGAGAGTGATTGCGAGCGCATTCGCATTTCGAATTCGAGCGCGACACGCAAGTCACATCAAGCATCAAATCTTTAGTCGCATCAATTGTCAAATCACTTGTCACTTTGAGTGATGTGACATGACATGTTGTCACTTTATTAAAGTGACTTGATGTGAATAGTAAAAGGTGATGGGTGTAAAGTTGATAGGACTTGTACCTTTTTTTGACTTTTTGAAAAAAGGAAAATGCTTTATGTATTTGTTTTATTTTTGGAAAATAAAATATATATATATTATTACATTTTATTTTATGGTTTCTCTCTCTCCCTTTTACGTTTTTTAGGGTTTCATGAAGCCAATATCATGGCTTCTCTCTCTTTCACGGTTTTAGACCGTTTCTTCTCTCTTTTTGGTTGGACCGAACAAAGAAGAGAAGCAAGGAAGATGACTAGTGCTAGCACACTCTAGGGTTTATAAATGGGTGATAGGGCAGTGAACACATGAGCTTGGAATCTCTTTTGAGCTTGAAGCTTGGAGCTTTCATGGAGGTTCTTCAATGGCCGAATCTTGAAGACACAAAGACACCAAAATCGAGCCATCCACTGACTTTGGGAGCCATTGTCGTGACCTTGAAGAGGTGAAAAGGACTTGTGTTCTTTGATGCATCAAATCCAATCAATGTGAGTTATGTTTCCGCCTTATTCCTTTGATGTGTTCATGCGTTTTTATGCTTGATTTTGATGATTCTTGGGACCTTATAAGAACTAACAATGGTATCAGAGCCAGGTTGAATTGTTGATTAAGTATGCTTGAATGAGGTTGAATTGATGTTGTGTATGTTCAATTTCATGAAATTGGATTGGATCCATTTTTCCCCAAAATTTTGGGCATGGCCGAAATTAAAGAACCCTAAATTTCTTGGTGATTTTGTTTGTTTGATCATTGGATGACTTTAAAACAAGTGGGTAATGTTGTTTTGAAGTTCAATTGGATTGAATTTTGATTTGGAACAATTTTTCCCTTTTAAAGTGGCTTGGCCGAATTCTTGAAAATATGAAATTCATTGTGTTTTTTGTATTTTAATTCATTGATGACGTCATGCTGATGTGGCGATGACGTGGCGCTGGCGTGTGTTGGCGTGTGTTGCAATTGTCGGCACAATAGGATTGCGACACGTGGCGACACGTGTCACGCGGTGATTGGCTGATGCTGAGGTGTCAAGTTGACTTGTTGACCTTGTGACGTGTGCTGATGACATGGCATGACACATGGCATGTTGACTCGTTGACCGCTGACATGGCTGATGACAAGGCGACACGTGTCAAGTCAAAGTGTCGGCAGCATATGATGTTGACACGTGGCACGGCGCACGTTAGCAGATTCGTTGCGATGGTGACACGTGGCACGGCGCATTTTAGCAAAGTCAAACTTCTCAAATCCTGACCTGTTGACCAGGCGTACGTTAGCAGATTCGGCGCATGCTGGGCGTCGCGACGCGGAAGGTCTGGGCGGCGCGACGCGACGCTGGAAATACCAAAATGCCATTTTTCGCCAATTTTCACTGTTTTACTCCAAATTACCTCCAGAATGTCCTGAAACTTTATTTATCTACAAAAATAAACACAAAATACATCAAAACATTCACAAAACGCAAGAAACTATACAAATATTAGATTAAATGAGTGGGAAATATTGATATAAATACCACTCATCACACCCCCAAACCTAACATTTTGCTAGTCCTCGAGCAAAATATAGAATAAAATAACAGAATAAAATTTAACTAAGCCATTTTCGTAGGGATCACGGTTGCATTTAGCATATGCAACAAGCCTTTAAACCTCTAGGTGTCCCTAGTGGACGAGTTGTAGTCTCGTGAGGGTTTACAGCAATGATACCCACAAACATTTTACAAAAGTAAAAATGCGTAGTAAAAATAATGCACACAAAAGCAAAAGACAAGCGAAAAGAGAATAAAGAAGATAGTAACTAATCAGGTGAAACTTCTACTACAAGTTACTAGTTGTTTTGTTTCTTTCTAAATTACCGAATAAGTAAATTCTCCGATTATTTTTACCTTTCTTCATATACACAGTCAACATAATATTAAACAACTCATTTTTGCCCACAACAGTCATAAGTGCAGTTGATAAGAGAGTAATATTTTTGTCCTAAAGTTCTATCAGATTTCACACCTTTTTGTAGCAATGGAATAATTTTTCTGATTTTTCTGATTTTTTCTTGATTTTCTGAATTTTGTCTTTTTATTTATATACAATACCTTCCGTCTATGTAGCGAGCTTTGGGTCGGGGCTCCCAAACCAGTTGGCTTTAGGGCACCAGGTGTTAAGACACCCCTACGAACTTAATTACTCAGATTTCAGATATGAATATATTTTTGCAGTATCTTCGATCCATGTAACGAGTTTTGGGCCAATGACTCCCAAACCAGTTGGTTTTAGGGCACTAGGTGTTAAAACACCCTTACATACTTAATAACCCGGATCTTAGATACTTTATTTTTGTACATCATATTTTTTTTTTTTTTATCCATAACTATTATAGATGCTTCCTCCAATTAAACTAGAGCACGGAATATTACAAGCTTTTCAATTACAGCTCATGTCCGTATGTTACTATGCATGTTGATAATACCTGTCAAATGAGCATATGAAGATTCATTTTAGTCAGTATTATGGAGAATTCACATATTAAATAATTCAAAAGGAAATAAACAAAAATTAACTTATTTCGAAATAAATGGCTTGAAATACGTCTCAAGAGTGGAAACTCCTTACTCGGCTATTTCTTACCAATTTCACCTTTTTAGTTAAAATAAAAACATAAAAATGCAAAATATTTTTGTAATTTTTGAAATTTTTCAATTTTTTTTGTATTTTTCGAAAAATTTGGACTAAAAAAAATAAAAATAACATACAAACAAGTACTATTAACTATACCTCACCCCCAAACCTGAATGAGACATTGTCCCCAATGTCTTAAATAGTAGAAGAAGAGTTTAGAAAATCGTACCTGATTAGTTGAAATTCTACAGGAAAATTACAGGTTAAGATCCAGATTAATTCGACGTCTCTTACCACGATCGTCCTCGGACCAATTTATCTTTGAAATGATAGGGTCAACTTTTGGTTCATAGGCTATGAGTTGGTCAATTAGATCTGGAGCAGTTCTGGCAGTGAAGAGGAGTTCTTTTAAAGGTTTTGACACGAACCCATTTCTTCGAGCATCATCAAGAAACACACAAAGAAAATCATAAAACCCATCAACGTTGTACAGCCCAATTGGTTTCTGGTGTATGTTTAGGTTGCCCAAGATAGTACAATAAAAATT